>JAOEGS010006092.1:22634-43400 GCA_025447755.1 Corythornis vintsioides | reverse complement strand
GAAGTAAAAACAGAATATGCCAGTTAAAAAAGTTCTTAAAACATAGGCACAGGGGCAAATTAGATTCTGGGAGGTAGCCTTAATTTTTGTTTCCTGATCTTTGAATGGCAGATTTCGGTAGAGTTCTTTCATCACATTTTGGTTTATAAGATAAAATGAAAAATAATTCCACCCAGAATTGTCATTTTCTGTCATTTGAACATCCATTGATAGTGCTTTCTGAATGCTGGACATCAATCACAGGAACATTAGCCACTTGAGTCAGTGGGTAGGAATGCTAGATTACTGTGTTAGTCTTGTTAGCTCAGCAGGTTGATCCTCTTTGCTGAATACATCAAGAGATACGTGGGCCATACAAATAAAGACAGTTTCACAATGCAGATTTCTTGTGGGGGCAATGTGGTGGATTTCACAGATATTGGCTCTCAGCAGACCGAGGAGCATTGGGTTTTCTTCCACTCTCTAGGAGGTCTGTGCTTCTGGACACGCACTGTTCACACATGAGACAAGAAGGACATGGACCTGTTGGAGCAGGTCCAGAGGATGACTGCAGAGATGATCAGAGGGCTGCAACATCTCTCCTACAGGGATAGGCTGAGACAGCTGGACTTGTTCAGTCTAGAGAAGAGAAGGCTCTGGGACATTAAGACCTTGTTATATATTATTATTATATATAAGAAGACCTTATTGCAGCCTTCCAGTATCTGAAGAGGGCCTACAGGAAAGCTGGGGAGGGACATCATGAAAGGGTTTGTAGTGACAGCAGAAGGCATAATAGCTTCAAACTGGAAGAGGGTAGAATTAGATTAGAAATTAGGAAGAAGTTTTTCACTGTGAGGATGGTGATGTGCTGGAACAGGTTGCCCAGAGAAATCGTGGATGCTCCATTACTTACACATAAGTACTATAGAAAATCTACTGATAATACAGGATATTATTTCCTGTAAGCAGTGGAATAAATTGTCACAGAGAGTCCATTTCAGGTTTTGATGCACTAGCTCCAGTGTGAGGACAGTGTGTGAGCAGGCATTCCATACAGGAGATACCCATTTATGTCCTATTATAGACTCTCCTTATCCAAAGAACTTTGCTATTAGGACCTTTGCCCAGGTTGCAGTTTGGTACCCTTAATCCAACACAGGAAGGTGTTTCTCAGCACCTTGCTGGTAGCCATGGCTTTAGCACAAAGAAGTGTCAACCAAGACACTTTATCTCCCTAGAAAATGGTGGTTATTCTGATTTCACTTCTCTGAGATTAACACCAGTGTAACAGTATCATTTTAGAGAATTGTTTCTGACAGGATAAAAACTTTTTGATAAACAAATCATGCCTGTGAAACCAAGGCAGGGAAAATGAAGGTAACTGATATGAAAAATAAAGGAGGGGAGAAACAAAGGTTATTTTTTGAGGAAGGACTGATAAAATAACATGAATGTGAACCCTTATTCAGCAACTGTCTAGGACAGAGACCTAAAACTTCTTGTCCCTTTGTAAGTAATGAAAATAATTCTTATTATATCCCTCAGCTTGGGATACTACATGGATTTCCAAGGATATCCTTTGATCTGTTTTCTCCTCATCAACTATCTGCTCATCTGCTGTCACTAAGAGGTTCTCTTGTTGAATGAATGACATCCACTGCTGGCCCTGGAATCTGGATCTTCGTGTCAGTGAAAGTTTCTTGCTGCATCTAACCAGAGGATCTGGCCTGTGTGAATATGGGCAAAACTCACACCAGAATTCACTAAAATTCAGCCAAGTGCTGAACCAAACTCCTTGGCTATGAACAGGTTTAATTTGTGAGATCTAAAAGGAAATGACTGAATAAATACAAAAAGAGGGCCCTGCTGTGCAAAAATAACAATTGAGAGAAAACAAAATAAAAGTTGCTTCTTAATATTGGCTGCTGCTTGGATTTTTAATAATTGTTTTATCACAGCATTTTTTAAGGAAAATTTATTTCACAAAATTACTTATAACCTCTGAGTGTACAGAAGAAATAATACTAGACTTTCTGAATCACTGGTTCCTTTTTTCTCCACTACTAGGAGAAAACAAAGGCAGTAACTTGGGTGCTCTGTGTATGCACATGCATGTGAAAAGCAAGTCCTCGGGGGAGGGGAAAAAAACCCAACCAAATAGTAGTAGTAAAAATAAAAGTTTAAAAGTATAATTAGTTAGTGTTCCAGATGATAAATGCTGTATAGATCTTCTCTCCAGAAATGAAAGTAAGGATTTTCACTGTCCTACATTGTACAGGAATATCAGTCCCACAAACGGAGATAAAAGACTATTAGAGAGGAAAGAAAAAAACCGAGTAAAATTTAAATTTACCAGAAACCTGTGAAAGAAGCTGAAGCAGAGAATCGGTCCAGACAGCATTTTTTTTTTTTTTAATGAGAATGTCTTTGAAAGCTGCTAATAATGAGGTGTAAAGCACTCTGTAGGTACCTTGGGGTCTGTTAGAAGTGCCAGGGAAGCCGGAGTTGGGTCTGGCTGCTCTCAAGCTGCCTGGATCTGCCCTCGCTTTGCTGGGTGCAGCGAACAGAAAGATTTTGTTGTGCAGGGGAAGACCCAGCACAGGCTGATGTGCTAAAACTTCAAGAGCTCATTAGCCAGTGAGTGTGGAGCGGGATGCTCCAGGCTGATGTGCCGGGGGGGAAAGAGCAGCAGCTTCTCGCTGAGAACAAGTGCGTGCCGTGAAAAAAAAACCCGAGCGTTTGTTTCGTCCCAGAAGTTCCACAAAGCAGCATGACTTCGTACGAGTCACTACTTTATTGCGTGAGGATATCTGAGAGAATACACAGCTGTAAAAACAGGAGCTATACGTGCCGAACAACGTGGGAAGTTTCTGGTTCCAAACCCGCGTCACAAACTGGCCTCGTCTCGCAGCCGCTGTTTCCACGTCCCATTGTCTAATTACAGCAAGTTTGTTCACTTCTTACTTTCCCTTTTGTTAGGAAGCCTGTGACTATTGCACTTTGTAGCCCTTTATTTTAATTTTATTTTTATTTTTTTCCCTAGAGTTTCCAGCTAAACATTTGAGAAATTATAAAAATAAAACGAAGGCAGGAAAAAAAAAAAAAAATTATTCTTGTTGATGCGGGGAAGGGGTAGGCGGCTGCTGGGAGCCGTGGCTGGGAGGCAGAGGCTCAGCAGAGGGTGCTGTCTTCTCACGCTAGCACCGGCTGAACGAGAAGGTCACTCAGCCTATTGATAAATCACTGTGCCGTGATTCCTAACTGACAGCTCAAACTAACATCAAGCTGGATGAGAGAGAACAAAAGGCCATCAAGCAGCCATTTTCTTGACACTTTTATTCAATCACCAGCAGATTGCTTACGACAGCAATAGCAGCTGTTTTGTCTTCATCTTTCCACATTTGATAAAAGGTGTCAACTCAAATTTTTGTAAATAATTCACTTACCCCTACTGCACACACCAGCACTGCTCAGCATATGTATTCTGTGTGAGCAGATCACTGAGGCAGGTCAGGGCTCAATGATATCAGCTGAAGGTCATCTGTGATCTAAACGGAAGCACTGATAAAGCTACAGTCCCTCAAGGTCAAAGATAAGAACTACACTGAGATATTTGTAATGTGGACAAAAGGTTGAACAATAGAGAGAAAAGTGTGGTATTGTTTCAGTCAACACACTAATGATTCCTCTATTGTTCTTTAAGAAACACTATTTCAGCGGATTCAGATGGTTAACCCTTTCTGAGGAGGGTGTGTATTTAAGAGGAGGATCTGAGCAATTAAAGAATATCACCTCTCAAAGTTGGTAATGTTATGGAGCAGCTCAGAACCTGAATATGCCGTGGCTAATATATCTGATCTGCAAAAAGGAACAGCAGCAATTTTTATTGTAGGCATTGATAGGAAAACCAAAACAAAAGCAACTTGGATAGTATATTAAACAAGAATGTTTAAAAAAGATTAATGCATTTAGGTAGAATACCTTAAAGTAAATTTAAGTCCCCGACCTGAGGAAAATTAGAGAATATGCCTAACAATTCCTGTTAACAGCTCCATTTACTTTAAAGGCTTGGAGAAACTAATAGAGAGATCTTTGAATTATAGCAATAAGACACTCTATCTGACGTTGGCAGTAGCCAAAGCTCTGAGATTAAAAATGATACATTCTTCAATACTAGGTGGAGGATTTTTTCCCCCCAGTTATATTACTCAGAAAATAAATCTAGACAACAAATAGTCACTGTTTATCACTATTTGGTTTATACTTTCTAATAGCCAAAGTATATGTGCATTTGAGATTCTGTCTGTGCTCAAACAGCAGGGAATTTATTGCCTGTAATTGATGTACATGAAGATCAGAAAACAGTTGCCTTACATTTTCCCTTTCTTTCTGACTCAGTGCTATAGTAAAAACAACTTTCCTTATTCCAGTGTACTTGTAATAGAGTAGATATCTTTTAGCTAAGCAGGATGGCACATTAATACTTTCTTACTGAAAGCTAAAAAATTCTGTCTGCATCAATATAATTCCTTAGCTACCTAGCTGTATATGACCTCACAAAAAAAGTATTAATTAAAATTAAGGAAATTCTTTTCAGCCACTCCTTTTATTTGTGGATATTGCCTTGTTTACTTCTTGTGGACTATATACATTGCAGTTTCTTGAAATATACCTTTTCCAACTTGCTTAATATTCTTGCTGATTCAAAAGTTCTTAATCAATTAAGAAAGGCTTTTGGTGAGCTTATACTTAAAAAACAAATTGTATTTTATGTCACTAACTGGCCAGGTAGTTCACATACCATTATTTCCTCTGTTGGCTGCTGTGTCCTAGAAACAAAATGATGGCTTGAAAACAAACAAACAAACAAATAAGCAAACAAAACACTGGAACACTGGGATGTGGAATCAAGTTTGCAAGAATAAAAACTTCAGAAAACTTTCAAGTTTTGGCCTTGCTACTATCTCTCTCAAAGTGTCATTCACACAAGAAAGTAGACCACTAAAAATTAGTGTCTGGCTGAAGAATTAAAATGTGATGTTCTTTCATCGTCAAGCCATTGCTCATGAATGCAGGTTTGTAGCACTGAAGGGTGCTGTTTTATTATTTCATTGTCAATGTGGAAAAGAACTACTAAAGATTTATGGGGAGACTGATCATTTGTTTTAAGTTGTATTGTGTTATGTAAAAGCAAACATTGTATTCAATTTACCAGTTTACTAAATCTGCATTTGCCAGTCTATGGCTTCTGACACATAATAACTGTGGAGAATAATCTGTATCCTTAATATTGATTTAAACATCTTCTTCCTCAAGCATTAACACGGGCAAACCTGCATTAGTCTTGTTAACTGATGTTTACTTTTTATGAATGTATAAGATGTGTCTATATGAACTCATATCAAAAATAAACACAGAATTATGCATACTGCAGTCAGGATGAGTAACTAGGTCAGAAATTATCCCCCTGCCCAAGACCAGTTTCACTGTCTACACCTTATCTTGTCCTGTACCTACCAGTGTCACTGGATTTCCCAAGCAATGTGTTATATATATTATAAAAAAAAAATAAACCCAAAAAAACCCCAAACAATTTTAAGTTCTGAGGCTAGTATCTTAGCTTGTATAAATCTACATATGTTGTTTCAAGGTAAAAGAAGGAAGAAGGTGAAGATCTGTTGTTGAATCTTGGATTTGAGGAGAGATAATGGAAGAGATCACAGTATCACAGAGTATCAGGGGTTGAAAGGGACCTTGGAGGTCATGGAGTTCAACCCCCCTGCCAGGCAGGATCATAATCTGTATTTATGTGTATATACAGATATATAACATGTACAGAAATA
Source organism: Corythornis vintsioides (assembly GCA_025447755.1). Taxonomy (NCBI): domain Eukaryota; kingdom Metazoa; phylum Chordata; class Aves; order Coraciiformes; family Alcedinidae; genus Corythornis; species Corythornis vintsioides. Next base: position 37,575 of record JAOEGS010006092.1, on the reverse strand, counting down.
GCAAGAGAACACAGGAGTGCTGAAGACTGAAGGAAAGAAACATGGATGGCATAGGCATCAAAATGGTGCCAGTAGAAGTTGCTAAGGGACATGGAGCATGGTCAATAGGAGGCTGAGGCTCTGACCAAAAGAGAGTAGGAGATGGCAGAGAATGCAGTAAGATGGAATCTTCCTTTCTTGTATTGAACTTTAGCTCTTCCTTTTCTTTCTAAATCTAAAACTATAGGCACTTCAAAAGAATTGCCAGGTTTGTTAATTTATTGCGAGTAATGTGATTTTGGCCATGACTATGGGAGCATTTGTGATAATTGATTCTGAATGAAAATGACTCTTATCCCTTAACTTGCACCCAAGGTTAAGACTTGCACAGAGCTCCAAGCCAAGAGATATTTTACTCAATTCTATGTCCTCTAATAGTATCTATTATCAGATGTTTCTCTAGGTAGCACTCGCTCACCTATTTGCCAAATAAGAAAAAAAATAAGAGTTTGACAACATCATTGAATTAAATCTATAAACAGAATGTGTCTTTTAGTAGAGCAGACCAAAATGCCATTTACTGTACTGCAATTAATATCAAAAGGAAAAAAAAAATAATGTGTTTATGTAACACATACTGTTTGCATCATTTTTTTGTCATCAGAGGGCATTGCAGTGCCTAGCAAAAAAGCACCATGAGCATTTATGATTTTAAATCCCAAACTCCAGGTTTCATCCTTATAGAAGGTCAAGCTTGCCTATGATGTCTGCAACCCACCATATTAATTCTGCTGCCTTTTAAATGTTCTTGTAAGAGACATCTTTGTTGTGTCTTTCCAAGGCCATGGCAAATTTTACATATTTTTAGGACTGCTCTCTGGTACCAAGTCTATTTGACATAGAATGGCTGGCATCTATGCTGTTAAAATACTTATCCTCCAAAGCAGGGTAGCCACACATAAATTGCTACCACTTAATCATGGTCCTTGGCTCTTGCTAGCTCCTAAATTATGCTTGGGAATGCCTGGGAAGATGTTGTTTGACCTGGGCCAAAACCACAGCAAAATCTATTCTGATGGTTCAGCAATGGGAAGAACCAAGATCCAGAGCCTGGGAAAATTTCTAGGCAGCAGTGGTTTATGAGAAAGTACAACAGACTGCTGCTCCTTTTCCTAGCTCTCCATGCAGTTACAGTGCCTCTCAAGATTGAAAACATAAAATCTTCTATGACCACAACAATGTTTAGGTGTGCCTGTGTATTAAAAGAAAAAAAAAATCCAACAAAAATACCCCCAAACAAAGAAAAAACCAAATGATCAAATACAGGAGTTAATAACACAAAGTTCTTGCAAAATTGGATGAAGTTTTACCACGTGATACACACTTTGGAAGCAATCTAGACTAATATTTTTTTGCAGTTCTTGTTTACTACTTAATGGGAGCTGTTCCTCTAGGAAGATGTTGAAATATTTAGGTGTAGAACGCATGTGGGATTGAGAGCAATGTATGCAGATGATATTACCTTTGTGTCCAGGGGGTGGACAACCTTGTCTGAGTGCTCAATAAAGGTCAAAAATTGAATTAATAAGCTTATCTTTCCAGAAAACAAGCTTCATTCTAGAAGGCATAACATTAGTGTTTACCAGGCTGCCCTAGGGAATTGCTAATGATGTACAAAGCTTTCTACCTATAGGTCACTGATTTTAATCCAACCCAGCTCAGCAAAGACTAATTTTTCTTCTGAGTGCCTTTTGGCTTATGTGTAAGTTGAGTGGGTTTTCTAGATAGTGAGGCATACTTATAAACTTGCTCATAAACTTCTGATCTGAATTGTGCTTGTCTTGTGCAATAGATGCTTTAAAACTTTTCCAAGTGACTTCTAAGTCAAGTTTAAAAATTTTGGGTAGATAATGATTTTTTTAAAGTATCTAATTTAAATGTAAAACTTTGAAGTGATGGTGTATCAGCAACATCAATGAAGAAAATGTGCTTTTAGTTTATTAATGTCTTTTTTTTTTTTTTTCAAATACCATATTTCTCATTCGAATTGGTTGTGAGAAGGAGGGTTGCAAGTCCAAGTTCCAAATCACAAACTCACCTCCTGTCTTTGGTCTGTGTTCTTAGGTTATGACACTAGTTCCTTCATCTCCAATGTGTCTATTAAATACATAGTGGAGAACTATCAGGGACCCTAATCACTTTACCTGTAGAAACTTACAAGTAAGAAACAAGCAAGCCAGGACATTTCTGGAGAGCAACTTAACACAGATGCTGGGTAAGACAATGCCCTGCTGAAAGAACTGGTTGGGTATGTGATGATCAGTGGTGGTCCTTTGAATATATTCCAGTGCACAATGCATTTCAGCATCCTAACAGGAGTGAGGAAGGCAAGTAGAAGAGTACAGACCATGGGTTTAAGCTGAACAGACTTTGGTTTGCCCAGGAAAGTGATAGGTGAGATCTTATGGGAGGCAGCTTTAAAGGACAGAGGAGCTTAAGAAAGCTGGCAGAGCTTTAAGGGCAACCATCTTCAAGCTCAGGAATGGGCCTCCCTGCTGCTAATGTATGCTGGTGGAGACTGTCTTGGCTGGACTTGGAACTCATGACTGAATTCCAGTGCAAAAGGCAGCATAACAAGTGTTGTGAGAACATCTAAGGTGCAAATAAGAACACAGAAACATTGTGAATTTGAAACTGGCAAAGGGCATCAACAGCAGTAAGTAGTGCTCTACTGTCTCCTACCCTGCTGCTAGGGAATGCATCCAGGAGGCTTTTGAAGGTCTTCAGAGAAGAAGATTCCACAACCTCTCTGAGCAGCCTGTTCCAGCCTTCCATTGCCCTCAAAGTAAATAATTTTTTCCTCATGTTGAGATGGAACCTCCTGTGTTCCAGTTTGTGCCCGTTGCCCCTTGTCCTATTGCTGGGCAACACTGAAAAGAGTCTGGCCCCATCCTCTTTACACTCTCCTTTTAGATATTTATAAGCATTCATATCCTCTCCAGGCTAAACAGCCCCAGGTCTCTCAGCCTTTCCTTCTGAGAGAGATGCCAGTCCCCTGATCAACCTCACAGCCCTCCACTGGACTTTCTCCAGTAGTTGTACCAACGTAATGAATGATCAGTTTTGGTCCTTAGCTTGAAAGACAATTATTTCTCACCAATTATTATGACTTGCTCACGTTAGAACAAGCTCCACCTGGTACATAGTTTTTTAATCTCTACTGAGAAATCTGAGCTGAATGTACAGGATGCAAAAAGAGCAGCCCACAGTCTCCAAACAAGTGCATTTGATCGTTATTATTGAGACAGCGTGGGAAAAATGTGCAGAGCCAGTGCTGGTGATGTACCTGCACTGTGGCTTAATGGAGCACTTCAGTCTTTGGGGCTGTCAATTTTATAAGGACTAAATTTACTTAAAAAAATAACTGACAGATGAATTTAGAGAGCGTTTTGTTACTTCAGCCCTGGAGTGGGGACCAGGAGACCTGGGTTCTATTCCCACGTCTGTCACAGGCTTCCTGGACCATCATCTTACATCTTTGTTTCTCAGTTTCCCCTTGGGCATAATATGGATAATACTTACCCACTTTACAGGGCTTAATTCATTAATGTCTGTGAGGTGTCTTGAGATCTGTGTGCACAAGGCACATTAACACTGCAAAGCATTTAGTATATTATTTTATTATTTAAGACATCTGGGACCATTTTCACTGATGTGCTCTATCCATTTTGCACTGCTTTGGTGTTGCAAAGCAGCCATATCCCTCTTCAGCAAACCAGTGAGGCTGAGTTTATGTCTGGCTTAAAATACTAGCCATCCAAAGCATTTGAAGCCTACTAGCAAATATGGCTCTTCTTTTCTATCCATGTGGTAGAGTGATGAGTACTGTTTTACTGTTGTTTTTTGTTTGTTTGTTTTCTGTTTATTCGTTGGTTGTTTTTGTTTTTAATTCTTTGGGGGAGTGAGATCTCTGGGGAATTTTGCTTATTTAATGACAAACATTATTCCAATAGTGGTAGGATCTTCTGGCAAAGAAAACACAGAAATGACATTGATGCAGAAATGACTCCCCTGTGTATATGGTACATAACTTCTAAAGGTTAACTGGTCTGAAACTCTGATATGGACAAGAATGTGACACCTTCTGGCAACCTGGGATTGGCCTGAAAAAAGCAGGTGCAAAATTCTGGCAAGCTTGATGCACCATTATTCAATCTTTTTCTACTTTTTCTTTGAAATGTTGATTTTATGGTTTTTTTTCTGCATTGCCTTCATAAATACAGTCACTGAAATTTCTTAAATGAAGTAGTGCACAACAGTTGCCATTTCAGCACAACAGCAATTGTGCACCCATAGGGATTATTCTCATTAAAACAATAGTGATTCATACACACAAACACACACGTGTGTGCACACATTTGCATGCTCCATGTCAGATACAAAAGGGAAGACCTAAATATCAACTAGAATATTGTGTTTGCATGGCAAGGTTTGGAATCAGGGGCACTACAGGAGTGGCTTCTGCAAGAGGATGGTGTTTTAAGATTTGTGGATTTTTTTTTTTTCTTTTTATCCTACTCTGATTTGATTGGTAATAAATTAAACTGATTTCCCCATGTCAAGTCTGTTTTGTCTGTGACAGTAATTGGTGAGCTCTCCCTCTACTTATCTCGACCCAGGAGTCTTTCGTCATATTTTCTCTTCCCTGTCGAGCTGTGGAGGGGAGTGAAGAGCAGCTTGGTGGGCATCTGGCATCCAGCCAGGGTCAACCCACCACGATTAACCACTCCTAGGTCCTCTGAATGATAAAATTGTCATTCATTTATTTAAAATGACAATAAAAAGGAATGGTTTAGCAGGGTTTCTACCCTTTTGTTGGACATGGAATGGAGCCCAGGTTGCAGCACAATCTTGATATTGATCTCAGAGAGAAAGGGAGTTAATTTGTCAATTACTGTAATTTGCCAAGCTTTATGAATCCATTCTTCTTCCTTTGGAGGAATATTTCTCTTCTAGATCTCTGCTATTACTTTTTTGGTGGTTTTTTTTCTTAATGCAGTAAAGAAAAAAAACCCAAAACTTAAATTTCTGAATTCTTGCGTAGACATGGAAACGAGTACCAAACTGGTAAAAGAACATGGGACCAGAAGGTTTACTGGAGACCCTCTGTCCATCCCTTTGTTTTTAAGGAGCAAAGCTGGCATGGCTGGGGCTGCAAGTCCTTTGATAGAGATGGGCATTGGTACACAGTCAGGAACAGAATGTGGCTGGGCTGCTGCTGGCACAAGTGTCATGTGGATATGTGACCACAGCTTTGGTCTCCTTTCTGCTCTCTCCTCCTCCATTCCCTTGGCTATTATTTTAGCTTTTTTTTTGGACTTTTTTCCATCTGAATTAAACTTTCCTGAACAAAAAGAACAGCACACAGCATTCTAGTTGATATGTGAATTGTTTATGACGACATCAATATTTTCTTTGCTGGGTATTTCTTCCCTGATATGGTCTATGAAGTGGCTTTTTGCAGCCAAACCACACGTAAATATTCTGTGATTGACTGGCACAACCTGTGCTTTCTCCTCTGTCATTTCCAATTTATAAGCTCCCAGCTCATAATCCAAATTGTTGTTACTAGTTCTCGATTATGTGACCTTCCATTTTTTACAGTAATCCATTTCAGCTTCTTTCTTGCATTCTAGCACTGAAGGTCACCCAGTCCCTCCTGTAGGATATTTCAGTTCTTCTCCAGCCTGGATTTATCTTGTTTCAGGGGCAAAGATGTTGAGCCACGTGGAAAAGCTGAGCTCCAGTGGTGCCAACACATTTCTGCTCAGAAACATGTGTCTGAAGTTTGGGTCTGCAGCTCGAAGAGGAGAAGGGTAACAACAGCACCAATTGATCCAAGCTACCACAATGTACTTTTAGATTCCTAAAGAAGCTCATAAAGATGCTATAATCACTACAGTCTGGACAGCTAGGTACACTGAATTAACAGGAATTATCTTGACCTTGTATTTTAACTAATACATGAATAATTTTGCAGTTATTAAAATCCGTAGACACTTGCATAGAAAATATTCCTCTACACCAACACCTTGAAAGATTTTGAAGTGGCATTTGAAGTTATACTGGGAATATAATTTCTGATAACCAAACCATTAAAAATACTAAATTTGTCCTGAATTGGGCTAAATCAAAATAGGAAATAATCCCTCTGGTTGTAAAACTAAATCGATTCCAGCCATGTAATTTGGTCACAAATTCATACCTGGTGGGTGCCTGAGAGGCCTTTACATGGATAGTATTGTCAGACAGAATTCAATGCCAGAAGTAGTTATTGATTGACTTACTTATGCAAATGAATCTCTCCACACTAATTTTTTAGCTGTATTCAGATACAAGCAGATAGATAAGCATTACTGAGTTTTGGTTATATTTGTTGATCAGGTTGGTCACTTTTGATCTTGTTACAAGATTTATATAATTTAAATTTATATCTCCTGCTCTGGCAGCTGCTTGTTGCAGTTTTACTCCAAGAATTTCCTTCTCTCTTATCTCCAAAGGTCCTGAAAATACTGCTCTTTAAAAGCACCTACAGTTCATAAGTCTGTTGTCATGTCTGTAAAAACTGAGATAAAATGTAACAACCTGATAGGTTGTTCTACATTTCTTTATATTTTCAAAGGTAGATATTCACAAATAAAAGGTCTGGAAATCGACATTATTAAAATCTGACAATAAGTATAATATTTCCCCAGACCTTTGAATGAAGAAGGGTTTTGATAGCTGTACACCTTTTATTTATGCTATGAGAAACAACTACTCTAATCACATCTCATAGCTTCCATAACAAAAAAGGCTGATGAACTGTAGATTGGTCAGATGTGACTGACTTTGACCAGCAACTCATCTCTTGTCTTCTTACTGTAGACTGTCAGTGTGGAAACAACAGAAATACTTAACAAACACAATCAGATATAATCTTCAGAGTCACACAGCAACGTTGTCTTATTCCCCAAAACCCACATATTACTGTTTTTAGAATGAAAAAACTGTAGATGACTAGTGATCTCATAAAATATCACTGCATTTTTGAGAGCTTTCATGATATGTTGCTCAAATAAATGCATGGAACATTTTATACTAGGCTAATGCAGCACCACAATTAGAAACACTGTTTTGTGATGTGGCATTGATGTTAGGCTGACATCAAGTAACTTTATCCCTTGCTTGGAAGTGAACATTGATGAGGACACTAAACAGACACCAGACAGCCCTTCTCAAAGTAATAATTTTTAAATATTTTAAATAATATTATTTATTATACATAAATAATAACACAGTGTTTTATACAGCATACTTAAAAAAAAAAACAACAAACAAACCAAAACAAACAAACCAGAAATGAATGCAAAAGAGATTAGATGATAGCACTTGAATCTGCCTGTTTGTCCATTATGGGAAGATGAACTGCAGTAATGTAAGTACACACAGATACATTATGTATTTGGTGACTAGACAGCCTGTAATGTTACTAATGACCAGCAAATCAAGGATCAATAAGGAATAAAATGACAGTTTAGGGAGACACTGTATACAAATGCACATGTTTTGGTTCATACTTGTAAGGACTTGCATGCATGGTGCCTTCTTTTGCTGAGCTGTGTTTTTTTTTTTTGCCTGAACTACAGAAAAATTTTGGTTATGCTATCACCCAAATTAGATTTGCAGTGTTTTGCACTTTTGCCACATCTGAGCTTGACTAGGTATCCCCATGCACATAACAGTTGCTGGCTGGGATGCACACAAAAAATACAAAACACACTTGAGGTTGATGTTTTAAAATGGGTAGATGCACTTACAGTAATTTTCAACTTCACTGAAAGCATGGCAGTTAATACCTCTTCACCTCCACATCTGAGAGGCAGAGATTTTCTTGAACTCCCATTACATAGCCTCCCTACCATATAATCAGTATTCAGTGTGATTCTTGCCTCTAAGATTCTGTTCCCCTACTCTTACCTTGCCTTTATTCTTGCAGGCATTAAAAAAAAAAAACAACCCCACAACACTCATGCACACACAAAAATACAGAGGTGATTAACAGTCTGCAGGACGAGGCTCAGCTGCCCACACAGAAGTGTATTTACCTGAGATATCCCATCATTTATGTGAGAATGTGGGCTCTAGCAGCTGTGCTGGGAGGATCTGCATTTCCCATAGGTCCTGTGTCATTTCTGGCAGCCCCAAATACCTGGGACACCTCAAAAGAGACTGGATGCCTGTGAGTGAGCACCTTAGCCATGCTTGGAGTGTCCACAGATTGTGGTGTTTAGGTTATCATTGTACTCAAAGAAGGCTTGTGGTGAAATTCATGCCTAAAATAGGTTTATACTGACATTTTAGATACAGTGAGGGATTTAATCGAATTCCAGTTCCTGCCACAGGAGGGTAAAGGTCTCTCCAAAGCTCTGTGTCATATCTACTAGCCCTGTGAGGATGTTTCAGATCAATGAGGACCTCTGAATGGCCACAGGTGCCTTTCTTTCAGCAGGTGAATTTCACCTAGCATTTCTATTTTAAAGTAAACCAAGCAGCTCTCTAGTTTCTATAGATTACAACTGTACTGGCTGTAAAGAGATCTCAGAACACCTAAGACAGGAGTCAGTTGTCTGAAAACAGGTGTCTTGCTCCATTTGAGTCACACTTGGTATGCACACAGGTGTGGCAGAAGACCCATGGGACACCTGAGCACCTCTGGAACAGCAGTTGGTTCTTACAAGGCAGAGACCAATGGCACTGGACGTTGACATTTAGACTGAGCTGAATTGAGCTCCTTGCTTGGGTGGAGATACCTTCACACTGACGTGTAGAAGTTCTAATCTCAAACTGAATCCCACCCTGCAAGCAAAATTGAGCTGTCTGGGCATGAAAATGCTCTAGATTGAGGTAACCTGGGTTTTCTGCTTAGTCCCCAGCTGCCAATCCAGCCTGGGCTTCCCTAAATCGTGTCATACCTGTCACCCCTGTAAACTTTCTTTTGTACCTCAGGGTATCTCAGGTGACTGCAGAATATTGAACCCTTGGTGTTGAACCTCTTTTTCATTCAGTCTGTAAAAATCACCAGCTTTTTCCTTAATGTCAGTGTTATCCTTTTGAAGTCCCTGACCCTCACTATACCTCAGCAACAAGATGAAATGAAATCTTATAGGTAAGTTTTACAGCTATTTTCACCTTTTAGGTCTTAGAGATGCACACCTGGACCACTATGATATGTCTAGGAAGGGAAAAATGTAAAACAAAATATCTTCCAAACCCTTTACAAGATCAGTGAATCACCATGCTAAAAGACACCCAAACTAACAAACAAAAAACATAACATAAAATAATTCCTTATTCCTCACGTTGACAAACTGCTCAGCAGAGAGAAGTGAAGAAATCTCTTCCTCTATTTTTGATATGAAATATTTTTATGGTTTTTTTATAAAGGAGAAGGCTTTTAAGGAAATGAGCCAGGGTATCCCTTTCCTCTTTCCACTGAAGGTCTCAGAGAAAATATTCTGCTTCTCTATGCAAAAATCACTGCTTTTATTCATTGAGATAAGGCATAAGCATGTATTCTTGCCAACTAACTTCATACAAGTAACCAGACTGCAAAGCTATTGAAAAAAAATCCCTTAATTGGTACCAAAAGAAACAAATGGTAAAGATGGACACGTTTGAGATAGTGTGTTAAGGACATGGCAGTATTTTACAGGTTCATAACTTAACCATAAAAATTTGCTGCAGGCTGAAACTTGCCATGGAAGGCTGCCATATTTGTCAGTAGGTTATTTAATTTTAGGTTACACTACTAATACACTAATGCACTGTGAGCTATTATATTTATTAACCTACATTGATTTTTTTTTCTTTTAAAAATGAACTTTTTTTTTTCTTTTTTTTTTTTTTTTTTCAGGAAAGGGGATAAATGAAGCTAGAATTTGCCTGCCTATGTGTCAGACTAAAGGAGGAAGTAAAAACTTATTTCTTTCATATAGAAATAAAGGAAAAGTCAGCAAGTATTTGTTTAGGGACTATTTAAATGTATAATAACCATTTAAATTTAGTATTGTTGATAAATTTAGAGCACTGTAGGAATAATTAGATGCATAAAAAAGCTCAAACCTCCTTCTCAAATGATGTGGTATGTAAATATCCACTATTATTTTTTTTAAGTTCTTTTTATCTTGGGGAAAAAAACCCCAAAAATCTATTTTGAGAAGATACCTAAAAAAGTAGAAGGAAACGGGTGCTTCTAGTGATATCAATGTGAATTCAAAATCCTTAAAAATAGCATTTTTCCATTACTTACTGGTCAATATTGAAATGTAACATCTACAGAAGATTTCTGAGGAAGAAAAAAATGAATACAGAAGTAGTTGGTTTTTTTTTTTCTGGGACTTGTGTAGAGTTTTCTAAATATTTTATTCCCTTCCAAAATGCAGCCCAAATGCCTCTCCTAAAGATTTGTCTGGTGTAAAAGCCTTGCCAGAGTGCAATTTTGGTGAAATTTCTGTCACTGCTCCCTGTCATGAATATTTATTTACTTCCCAATGGAAATCATTGTTCATCAGAAAGGGAGTTACCAGTTCTTAATAGCCCTTTCTGATTTGATTGATGTTTTTGTCATTTCCTTCAGTAAATAGGTTTCTATTAGCATACCAAATATGCTATCTGTCCTTTTGCTTCTGCAGGCACTTAACTGACCACTTACTTAAGATTTGAATATCCCACCTAGGGATTTTCTGTCAGTTCAGGGTCCTTTTTTTCCGCACTAGTGGGTGAAGGACTTTTTTTTCTGTGAGCTTAGCTACCAATTATGACCTTACACAGCAAAGACACAGGGTCTGTTCAGACTGGCTGTTTGAAAGAATTCTGTAAAATAGACAGAAATTTATCCATACCTTATACTACAGACTCACAAGAAGGATAATATTGGTAGGTGAACAATGTTCAGGGATATGTAACCATATATTTATATTTCAATTGTCTAAACATACAACAGGATGATATTTCACAGGGAGAACAGAGGCTGGAATAGGTTTTTCATGGAAATATGCCCCAAAGTCATATATCATTTATATGCCACATGCTAACTTTGAAAAAGAATTGTTTAGAACTAGCAATGTAATATTGCTGCTAGCAAGTAAACTCTTCCCATTATTATCCACTATTTTCAGGGCTGCAGGCTGCTGGTTTCAAAACAAATGCCTTACTGTTTCTCAAGTGTTTTTAATACTGTAAATAATGTAATTTTTGTGTATCACAGTTGGCATAATAGAATTGACATTTGGGTCTTTTCCCTGTAAAGCAGACATTTGTGTGTGGACCACACTGTTTAAGCAGAGGGATCTTCTGGATGCTCTGGACAAATCAAAGTGAAAAAGACTCCTTTTTTATTAGGGTGATGTGAGTGGTTGGAGGGGGATGGAGGACTTAAACCAACAAGTGGTTTAAAGTGCAGTTGCCTACTAGTTAATCTAAATACTACTGTTATGCTGTAAATCTAGATTTCTGTGGAGATTAAAAAAACAGAAGAAAATTATGGAAACATAAACTAGGATATATGATTGCTGGAGACACTCATTTTTGTATTGTCTTTATTACTTAATAATTTTCTGTCTGAGAAATTAATTTATTGATTACAAGCAGCGTCCTGGTTCTCCTCTGTGAGGAACATACAGAATAAGACTGAAGAAAAAAATCAAATGCTTTTTGAAGGACTCTAGTGGAAAATAGGTATCTAAACCTAAGAAAAGGAGACACAAGACCACTCTCTAGTGCTTTAAAGTCTGTGTACCCAAGCGCATACCACGTCATCTAATAATCCTCTATTGATAAGGGACAAAGGTGCTACAACATTGCTGAGCCTGATTCATAACTGAGGGGCTCATAGTTAACATTCTCAAGTAATTTGTCATTATCAAATCCCTCACAGTGTCAATCACTTCTTTGTTCTAGTCTTAATCTAAAGGAATAGCTGGGAGAATATAGTGGGATACGTTATGAGGAGCAGAACTCCAACTTCACTGCAGCACAAAGAGTGTAGGGAGAAAAAAAACATTGTAGGTAGCTCCATTCCTTCCTGGAAAAGGCAGAAGTGTTGATAATTTTGATCAGCTGTTTTTAAGTTGTTGTGATTTAGTATTACAATGGAAGCAAGAATAAAGTGAATTTCACGTAGCAGGATGAGAAATTAGCATCAGTCTGAAAATTATATGTGTACTTATTCTAGGTTAGAGCACATCAGCTACCTCTCTGTAAGATAATTTCTCATGAAGAGGTATGCTCTCAGTGCTCCATGGCACCTGACCTTGGAGAAAAACATTGATTCCTGACCAATCATAGAATCATTTGGCTGGAAGGGACCTTTAAGATCATCAAGTCCAGCCATAAATATTATATAGTTAATGTGTATTGTTTCATTTCTTGTTTTTCTTGTTGGATAAGACTTGTTTTGAGTTGCTATTCTAGATTAGGGATGGCTTTACTGTGTCAAAAGGGGAGATGTAGTCCTTGGCAAATAGCACTGCCTGATTTCACACTTCCCCTATCTATAGTTGCATCCAGTGATGCACATGGTCTTGAATAATTAAGCAGGGAAATGTTCATAAAGCAAACTCTCCCCAGATAGGCAAAGATCTTCAAATTTGTCTTTTATTAATTCTGCATTTGTTTAAGATGAATAAGTACATTACATTTGCTATTAATATGGGACATATTCTTCTTGGATTGGGATAAACAGGATTACCAAATTGCCTGAGTTAACCCTGGGCAATAGGGTACTTCCAGCATCAATTGCTACTGATAATTTTCATTGTCTTCTTAGACTTACATTGTCCTGAAATACTGTGCTTGTTAAATCAACTAGGTTATAGTCTCATACATTTTGTCCAGGTGTGAAAAGTGAAAAATGTATATCTATCATACCCCTTTAGAAGAAGAAACCACCTTTGTTAGTTCACAGCCATACCAAATTTCAGTGCAGCATGGCATTATTTGCCTAATACAAAGCCAGAGAACACTAAATAGTCCTTCACTGTACCAATGCTACAGCAGCAGTGTGATATTGTCTGCATTTTAGCTGCTTTCCAGTGGAAAAACTAACAAGCAGTACTTGAGCTAAAATATAATCCTATCATTTTTACATAAAATATTGATAAGGAATAAACACTTAGTATCCCTGGTGTGAATTCACTGGACTTCACAAAACCCTAATATATGGATTAAGAAAAGTTAACATAATCCTTTTAGGGGAACTAAAATCAATTACATGTCAGCTTTGTAGTATTATAAATGTATTTAGTCAGCATAGAATTTTTCCAGCAGTGCTCATTGCAGATTGAAATTGACTAACCAGATGTTAAATATTAAATAGAACTAATCAAAGTATGGTTCAGGAGATTTTAAAAACAATGATCAAAGAGAGCTATTTATTACCTGATTCATGTTTCTATTCAAACACTGCTCCTATGATGTTGTATCTACCTGAATTTAGTTTGCTGCAAGCTCTTTTTTTTTCACTTGAACATGAATGAGAAATATAATTCAATAAAAGTATGTTGATGCAGAACCATAGACAGAAAGGCACAAAGCTCAGGGAATTACAAGCAAAATTGGCTGGAGAGAAGTGTATTTTAGGAACAACATGAATGTTACCCCTGATCTGAAGATGATTCAATGTAGAGATATTCTTTCTATTGACTACACAGAGTTTGTCTTAGGCTCATTGTGTAAAAAGCAGGTTTTCTATTACTTACATAATAAATTTAATGCATAAGGTAAGCAATATTATAAAGTAATAATAGTAAGAACAGCCTCTGACTTAAGGGCCCAGTCATTGCAAATGAAAATGCTTAATTGCAGAATTATTTTGGCATAGAACATATAAATTGATGTTTCTAAATCCACAAGAATGGCTGCTACTCTCCCTCACTCTGTGCAAGGATGAAGGATCTCTCCACAAAGTCAAAGAGCAACATTTAAAATGGATCAAAAGAAATATTCTTTTACACAGTGCATACTTAATATGTGAAACTCATTATCATAAGAGATAACAGAGGCCAAGGGGGCAGTTATTCATTGCAAGAACATCACTTAAAAGTGTACTTGAATGAAATGACTGCGTGCACTCTTGAGTTTGATAAAATCATTTTAGAGTGTCTGTCCCTACTCATCTTTTGTTTAAAATACACGTCACGAGAGATGACAGAAAAAATTTGCTTTCCAGAGGAAATTTTGTAACTATCTGTTAGTGAAAATGTGTCTTGATTTAACCAGCAGTAGCTGCTATCAAAGACAGATGACTCCAACAGATGGAATACTGTGCTGATTGCATGTGGCTTCTCCTGGGCTGTAGTGATGGGCTGCTCCCTGGCTTCCTCACACACTTACTCACACCAAAGCAGGAAAAATCACAGAGTATCAAGCAATTACCTGTCATTTCTTGTTTTCAGTGCCTATTTCCCATTTGAAACAGCGGTGAATTAAGAATGTGGCACAGAGTGTAGTCCTCCAGGTCTATAGCCTAAGGTCTATAGAACTTTTTGTTGAGGATATGACTCACAGATCCCTAAAATCTCTCTCTTCCTTCTTTTGTATTACAGAGAGCCAGCTGGGCACCTTGCTTGAGAAGAGTCAATAGCCCTGTCAGCAGCTGAGGGACAGATGCAGATCCCAGACCAGAACAAGGACTCAAGCTCTTGGACATGGAGGGCAGCAGGAGTGGGTAGTAAGCATGCCAAGATGAACTTATGAGCTTCCAGTCTGTAAAGCTTGGTTTGGCTAATATATGTAATAATAACCTGACTGAAGTCACAGAATCACAGAATCACAGCATGTTAGGGGCTGGAAGGGACCTAGATCATCTAGTCCAACCCCCCTGCCAGAGCAGGGGCACCTAGACCAAGTCACCCAGGAACAG
>JAOEGS010006091.1:0-63891 GCA_025447755.1 Corythornis vintsioides | reverse complement strand
GAAAGAAAGAAAGAAAGAAAGAAAGAAAGAAAGAAAGAAAGAAAGAAAGAAAGAAAGAAAGAAAGAAAGAAAGATTCTTATCTTTAAGAGAATTAATGAATTTCTTCTTATTACTGGCCAACCTAATTCTGTTTACTATTCAGGCTGCAGGTGAAGAAGGACATTTTTTAATTAGTGATTGAAAAGTTAAGCATGAGTATTGCAGAAGTTAGTATAATGTTATATTAAACCTGTTATATTATTAACAAGACTTAACAGGAATTTTTCCTATGTTTTTCTTTAAAATATATTCTGGTTAAGCTAGGCAAATTCAGAACAGGACCTTTACAGAAATAAATGTTTACTATGGTGTACTAGCATGAATTTGAACATTTTTTATTATAAAATCCACTAACAATAGAAACAGTAGATCCTGCTGAAGTTTTCTGTGGTACACTAGATCTGTCCCCAGGGTCAGTGGTTTTGTAAACTATGCCCAATATTAAAATATTAAAAACACTTTTCATAATCATAGACACTTTTAATTCCAGTCCAATGCTTTGCTTAATTATTTTAACAGGTTCACAAGCAGAAAGAAAATGTCTGCAAACACTTCTTACAAATCTTGTCTGTAACTATGCTAGTTTGTGGCTTTGCTTGGAAGGGATTGAAGTCAAATGATATAAAATGTATCTGGCAAGTGCTGATCCAATTCTTCTAATTCCTTCTGCATGAAAAATCTGATTAAATTTTATTCATGCTCTAAAAGAAGAAGGTTGCTTTTTTCCTTTCTAAAAGAAAGACGGTGTAAATAGAGAGATATCTGGTGGCATTCAGGTGCATTGTCTCTCCAAATTTCACTTGAAATTGTTATCAACATAGGTTCAGGACTGATCATAGCAGTACATAATACATCAAAGAAAAATCATACAGATGTGTGAATTCCATACAAATTCATGTGATGTTTCCCTCCTGTTACTATTTCTTTACAGTTGGTGTCTGAATATGATAATGAAAGACCCCTTCACTATAAATTGTCTCCTCACATTTTTACACATACTGTGATTTTTTTTTTTTTTTATTTCCTTGGTTTATTCCCGGGTTAGATTTCACCTTCTTTCCAGATAGATGGTAATGTACAAAGAAATGCATCACGGTGTGATACAATTATGAAAAAATACTACTTTTTCAAATCTTAGTGAGATGTATGTAGCAAAGGAACTTAAGAATGGTGAAATCCCATGTCAGAACTCCATAAAGTCAGGTATTAATGAGAGAAATGGATTTCACAGTGCTAAAAGATTCACAGGTCCTTTACATGTGATTATCAAGGTTTTGAATCCTAGGTCATATTAACACAGAAAATATAATACTAAACACTAGTATGTTTTTATCAGTCCCAGTATGAAATTGTAGGTGTTTCTTTGTCACCTTTATAAGGGTGTTCTAGGTATTTGTAGTTCTAGAATTTACTACCTAAAACTTTCCTTTTTCCCTTTAGCTTCAGTCTGTTTTTTGTCCATCCCCTCCAAAAAAACAAATATTCTTTCTGAATTTGCCATATCTTGTGGTCCTGTAGGTCTCAGATCCTAAACAAAAGCTTTATCTTCAAGGCTTCTCCTGTGTTTCTGCACCAACCCTCACCCATGGATGTAAAACTCGTAGGATAGAATAAGGGAAGCAATGAGAAAGTGTTACCATGTTGAGGCTGGGAATTCGAATTTGTATTTCATGGGATGTGTGCTTACACATCGGAAGACATGTAAATACATTAAACTTCTCTCTATGTATGGATGTTTTGTTTTGTTTTTAAAGAATCCCTTCAGCAAATGTTAGTTTTTGGTCAGCTTCAAGTAATGTCTGTTCCTTTATTTGTAATTATTCAATAATTTCTTACAGTAACATCACAAATCGCATTATTTTCTGATTATTCTCTTCTTATTTCTGCAGATCATCTTTGGATCAATCTTCATTGCAAATGTTCCTGTTCATGAAAAGGTTCATTGGTGTGCTGGACAGATACATGGCTATAAAGGATGTGTTAGGGATTTTCAAGTTAACAACAGAGAGTTGTTCATCATAGATGAGGCTCTTGGAGGGAAGAATGTTGAGAACTGCAATGTTCCAATATGTGATTATCAACCATGTCACAATGGTGGAACCTGCATTAGGTAAGAGTTACCTCTTTATTCATTTTATCATTTACACTCTGTAGCTGTAGGTTCATCTTTAATGAGAAATTACTATAATTTTCTGTGTTCTAAAGTAATCACCAATCATTTGCCTGATAATATTAAATAGAAAATGACATCTTTGTGCTGAATCAGAAGATCTTATACATTATTTGCTTACATTAAAAGCTAAAAAATGTAATTTATATTGTCCATATAGCAGACATGCTGGATTACTGCCAGAATTCCTTTGTGATCAACTAGATCAGCTCCACTACAGGGGTCAGTGACTAAATTAGACTCTGTATAGATAGTTTGGACAGAAACACATAAAATCTCGTTCTTTCATCTAACACTTCATGGTGTGCTCCTGGGTACACACCACAAGGCCTTTATCATTATGTTATGAAAAAAACAAACAAGTCAGCACCTGCAGTATATGTGAAGAAGTATTGTCAAATAAACTTTTTTAAAACTTTTAACCTTTTAAAACTTTTTAACCTAAGGTTAAACTTTTAAAGGTTAAACTTTAAAGTTTTAAGACTTTAACCTAAGGCTAAAGGGTACTTTTTGGAAAAGTGCATCATGCTGAAAGAGGAATCGAGGTCCAAAATAGACATGAGTTAAAAATACAGAGAATGATGGTTCAATTAGAACCATAGAATGTTAGGGGTTAGAAAGGAACCTCTGGAGATCATCACATCCAACCCCACTGCCAGCACAGGAACACCCAGGGCACACCACATGGTAACAGATCCAGGGGTTCTTGAAATTCTCCAGAGAAGGAGAGTCCACAACCTCCCTGGGCAGCCTGTTCCAGGCTCTGTAACACTCACAGTGAAGCTGTTCCTCATGTTGAGGTGGAACTTCCTTTAGTTCAGCTTGTGACTATTACCTCTCATCCTATCACAGGGCACAACTGACTGAGCACAGTAACTCTTTATCTACATGAACTACTTAGCATCAGAGATCCAGATTTCTGTTTAAAATTGATAGAATTTGTGAAAAAGATGCCATGTCTATTTTAAAAATTGTATTTCAGCTTCAAAGCAAAGGAGCATCTAGGAAACAATCTAAAATTTTTTTAAAGATCTGGACCACTGTGTGTTTCTTAGGTTGAGGAGACCTTGAAACAAAGTTGTGAGAGCTTCTCTGCCTCTCTTGATTGATGTGAGCATATCAATCTTGTTTGACTAGAGGAAAAAAGAAAGCAAAGCAACTTTATTAAAATACACACAATTTACCTACCAGACTGTGCATTTGAAAATAATGTGTCTGTTTTTCCTCTGTTATTCCTTGCTGTGTCTCTGTCATTCTATTGACTGTCCTGTCATCTATCATTATGGAATACTGTTTCATTTAACACTTGGGTCCTGAATAATTCATTACCATTGGATTTGTTTCCTGTCTTTCTGCTTTCCATCTACTGGACTCAGCCCTTTTCAGAAATGTTTTTGTTCTGAAATGAACAAAATTCTGAAATGCTCTTCTGCCCAGAAGAGTCATAGAAAACTGTGTGTGCAAAGCAGGGATAAGCAGCTCCATAGAAGCATGATTTTCATGGTCTTCTACAGCAACGAACTGATTTTCAGGGATCACTTTCTCTAAGCCCAAGAATTATATATTCCAATGAGCCTAAAAATCAAGTGGCAGGAAGCCATCTTGGATGAACAAGATGCTCCTGACAAAACTCAAACATCAGAAAGATTCATACAAGAAGTAGAAGCATGACCAGGTGACATGGCAGGAATATACAGAAAATATCAAAATATACAGGTACAGGATTAGGAAATCCAAAATCAGTCTGGAGATTGACAGGGTATATGCACAGCAAACCAAATGGTTCTGCAAGTACATCATCAGAAAAAGGAAGACTTGAGAAAATGTGGAGAATAAAAAAGACCAAGGTGAACATTTTGTGTATATTTTATGGGGAAAAAAATCCACATGTCAGTCCTGGTGTTCAAGTGGAGCATGTAAACTATATAACAATGTGATATTCAGGCAAAGAGTTAATATTCATGAGATTGCAGCCAATAAGAGCCTATTCCTATTAATTACAACAATTACACAGAAGAAATTTTGATAGGAAAAAATAGGTGTTTCCATTTTTGGTAGCAAGAGACTAGTATGCACCTAGTTTTCAGATACAAAATTTTAGGATGCAGCAGTCTCCCTGCAGTCTGGTCACTGGTTGCTTTAGGTGCTCCCCAGGGGTCTGTCAGGCAGGATCCAGCAGCCATAGCCCATGCTACCACCCCAGCCAGGAGCAAGGCAGCCAGAGGACAATAGGGCAGCCCCAGCCCTATATTATCAGGCATATCCCTGGGGATAGCAACAGGCTGAGACTGGACTAGGACATCAATCCACTGATGGAGAGTCAGGATCAAGTCCAGTAAGGGGAACTAAGGGTCAGATAGAGACCCAAGATGGCCAGGCAGAGCCATGTTAATTGGGATTGGCTGTATAATCACCATTTTGATGTGAAACTATTGAATGTATCATTCTGTGGAATTGCAAATCTCTAGTAATTATCTTTTTTTTTTTTTTTAAGACCCACTCCACTTTCATTAAAAAAAAAAAAAAATCTAGATTCCATTTCTATTTTGACTAAAACCTCTGTGATTTTACCACATCTAGCAACTAAGCACCATACAGCTGCTCATTCCTCCCCAGCTGGGATGGAGAGAGAATCAGAAGGATAAAAATGAGAAAACTCATGGATTAAGACAGAGCAGGGATCCAGCATGTGTAATGGTGACTTGGGAAGACAGACACCATCTTCTCACAGTTTTATGTGCTGGGCATTATATCATATGTTATGGAATATCCCTTTGGTCAGTTGAGACCAGCTGTCCCAGCTGTATCTCCTCTCAACAAAGTACTCTTGTATGCAAATGCTCTATTGATTTTAGAAACACTTCTTCAAGTTCACTACTTCTTTCCTGAATTTCAAATCCATGGCAATGCAAAGGACTGGTTCATTTCAGAGGAAGAAAGATTACAACTCTTCAGTCAGTTTAGGGTTTGAGTGTCATACAGTTCTATGACTAATTTTGTCAATTCAAAGATTATTGGATTTGAAAGTATCTGTTTGAAAAGGGTATGCAAAGATTAACCTAGAAAGATCTTAATATTCTGTGAGAACATCTGGTCATCAGCCAGATGTTGCAAACTAAGCTTAGTGTTAATTAAGAAGACACATCTGTGTGGGGGAAATAAACTCATTAAATTACTTCACCAATGATTTGACAATTATGTCATCCATGCCACTTGTAGTACTTGATTAATACATTTGTTTTAAATTGTATAGACTCAAGAAAATGTAAACATAGACAAGCTTATTCTTTATAGCACAGAGTACAATCTCAAAGTTAATTGCTCCCACAAACAGTCATGTTTTCAGCGTCTCAAACTATTCTCGCAGAGATTATTCTTACTGTTGTTGCTCCCCATGTAATGGAGCAGCAGATGGGCTCATTAATGTTAATCAATTAACTAAGACTGAAAAAACAAAGTCAATTAGCAATAAATTTCAATAGCGAGACATTTCTCTTCTGATTTCTACTGTCTTGAATGCTGTAATCACCAAAAATACACAAAGAATGCATCTTTTTAATGTTTCACCTCCTGATACCTTCCTAAATGCCTTTCTAGATCTGTAGGTCTCATTAGGACACTGTTTTTTCATCTATAAATAGGAAAGTAAAAAAACCCCAGTTTAATTCATATTTCTGAAACTGTCTCTTTTCTCCATGCTGAGGCATCAAACAATTTTTCTTAATCTTTAAAAACCTGATTAAAAAATGAAAAATTCCATCCAAACCATTTATTAAAGTTCATTTGATAAGCTTTTCAATGTCTTCTTTAAAGTTATAAGTTCTAAGCTATCTAGAAGTGACAATAAATATTGTGTTCCCTTCTTAGTATATATCCTCAAAGTTAATTAATATAAATATAAAAGTCATTAGGAATATGACTGTTATTGGAAAAAAAGGACCTCCAGCTTTAGACCTTGGAGACTAAAATGTTCAACTTTTTTCACATCTCATTTTCCATTTCAAAGGGTAGTCACAGTGAGATTTTTCCAGATCATGTGCTGTAACTACTTGTGCTCCCCTATGCACATAAGCCCAAAATGCATATTGTGTCAGGTTTTAGATGAAGGTATTCATCTAGGATAGGTTTTAATGGCCTTATTAATGATACTATTACATTTCTAGCACAGAGATGCAGTTTGCTTCCAGCTCACAAAATCTGATTTCTGTGTTTGTTGAACTAAAGATTATTATAGGAGAATAAGGAAATGTCCATTTTCAAACCAATGAGTGCTGAAGCACCTCCCAAAACTTGTAACAGCACTTCAGGCAAAAACTTTAGAACTGCTTGTGATTTTCCTATCTTTGCCTTGGATGTAGGTGTTTTGGGGTAAGAAAGGAACCAGCTAGTCAGAAAGAGCAAAACTGATCCTACATAAATTATTTTTTTTATAGGTCTGTTTAAAGACAAAGAAACTCAGGACAGTAAATTATCAAGAACATTCTTTTGGGGGGCTTTTTTTCACAAATCTAAATCTTAGTTAACTTCACTAAGCTCCATATTAGGTCCAGAACTAATGTTTTAACTTGTACTGCATTCAGCTCTTGCAGAAAGATAAACCAATCAAAGGGTTTTAATTTCATTTCAGTTGATTTGTAAAGGAAGATGATTTCCAGATAAGAGTTGTATATTCTCATACCTTTCTCAGAATTTGCACCATACACACTTATGTAATACTAACTTGTATGAAGAAGAAAACCTGCTTACTTTTAAAAGGAGGTTTGGGGGAAGATCTGCCAATACATAGAAGTTTATGTGTTTTACAACTCCAGAAACTGCTGCTATAATTATTCTGATTCATGCTTATACATGCTATTATTTAAAACTAGTTTGGGGGCTTGGATGTTTTTCTCCTTGCTTAGTTTGTCCCTAGTTTTTCTTAGAGTAAAAACAGAAAACTTAAAACTTTAACCCCAGCTTCTTGCCCTTGAGGTTTAGATAGCAGATTGATCTAATCCACATTTGTGTTAGGATATATATTTAAAGACTGAAATGTATGTCTCAGTTTAATATCAGAAATAGATTCCCATTTTATCATACTTTATTTCTTAGGCATTTCAGATTTAGCATTCAATTAGTGTGAAAATTAACACACTGAAAACAGACCATGCAGGAAAAACAAGGATCAAAATATAAATAGGAATTCATATTTCTGACTCTTTAGATAATGTACAGGCTGTGCACAAAATATGTTAAATGTGATATTTGTACTCAATTCAATTCTACTTAAATAAGAGAAGCTATCATTGCTAAAATTTTAGTGTGGGTATTGAAATACCAGTAAGCTCCATTTAAAAACCAGTAATCTTATTTTTTTTTCACTCAACTCCCAGAAATATTATGTTGCATTATTTTCAAGAATTACAGCACAACCCAATCAGCACTTGTCATAGCTTTGATTCCAGAAAGTCTGTCTTATTTGCAGTAGCTTTAAAACACATCCTCTCTGCAAAATGAATTGCATGCTGTCTTTCTTCAAGGCCAGAGAGCTGTTTAAGTGTATATAGAAATACTCAAAACACTGTTCATACATATTTGTCCAACTGGAGAAGTAGTGCACAGATTTTTAGTAGAATTTCATTCTGCTATAAATCCTGACAAATAATATAGCTGGTACTGTTTGTTATAAGTTGTGTAAAATGTAGTATATGTATGAAAAAAAATCTATATTCTTGTAGTAATAGTTCTCAAAAATTCCTCAGAGATAATCCTTTCAGTGAAATGTTTGAGATTTCCATAAGGACTCATTATATGCTCTAGCTGTTTACTGTGTTACCACAATAAAATTACAATATTTGTACTGCAGAAGATTAAAAATGCATCTGTAATATATGTTAGAACATTTATTACTTTGCTGCTAACCTAACATATATACCTACCAACTAGTGATAGATTTCTATACTTCAAGCAATGAAAATTACATAGAGGATATAAAAATTATGTCATTTCTGTCCTGACTGGAGTGGCTGACTGGAGATTGAATGTCTGAGGACATCACTGTTCTGAATACCTGTTTCAGGCAGCTTGTTATTGAAACTAAGTGTGGAACTTATCTGAGGTCACATATAGAACAGATTTTTATCATGATTCAGAGAAACATTCATCTTTTGTATCTTGTTGTCCATGTTTGAGTTAGAACAGGATAATGCTGTTCAGTGGTTCAAGAACATGTTTGATATTCAGACAGAATATGGGAGGTCTGGGTGTCATGTATCATGTTGATATAGAAGGTTACTCTGTCAACAAATTTGGGTTTGTTACTTTATTTCTTTCTCAGTAACATCATTTACTTAAGTTTGCTTTCTAGAAAGATAGGAAATTGTTTTGTTTTTTTTTTAATAACCCTTACATTCTGTTTTTAGTAAAACCAGACAAATACAGATAAATGCAAAGAGTGATACCTACATAGTCATGGAAATTTAATAGTGTGTGTGCATACAGATAATGCATTTAAATTAAGCTGCTTTTAGCTGGCCAAACCTAGGTAAAAGATAGCTTTTAGGGAGGAGAAAAACAAATAGAAGAGATATTATACCTGAACCAGAGTATCCACAAGTCTCCCCCCACTGACTATTCAAAGGTAAAGGTAACCTCACCAGTCCCTCACTTCTTTCTCACTGCCCACCTTCATGGGTCAATATATGTGGTGTACAGTCTTCCCAATAACAGTTATTTCAGATTAAACATCAGTTTTACATGCTGTAAAGGAGGAAATTATGGGTGTTATGCTAGGGAAGACCTATTGAAGTTGTGTGTTACTCCTAACTGAAAGAGAGCATAGAAGATCCATATGTTACTCACAAAGAATCCAAAGATTTAAGAATTATCTTGTGTCCTGATAAAGAATTAGTGCACTCCTCTTCAAAAAATACTGTCTTGTGTAAAATATGCATGAAACAACAGCTCTTGGAGACTGATTCTGTAGAACCTCTAGTATTCTTGGGACATACAAAGATAAAAGGACCTTAGAACCACAAAACTCCATTTGTCCTTCACCAAGACCTTTATCAGTTTACCTCAAATCATAGTAGATTAGGTCAGCACAAGACCTAATATGGGTACATTGGCATCTTGGCATCTTCTGTAATCTATGGAACCATGTAGCATTGCTGTAGATTAATTCTGTAACAATAAAAGTAATTCCACAGCATCAACTTGAATGCTGATAGAATTTTCAGTAATAGTTGTCTGTTATAATCTGATTTATATATTATTCAGTATGATCAATTAATTACCTAGAATACCATATTACAAAATAAAAAGTGCTACATAGCTTTAGAAGGTTTAATGTTTCCTTAAGGGACATGCTACTCTTTTTAATAGTACTGTTTGTATTATTAACAGACTTACTAGTCATATGCTGTTAAAGTACCCATTTTTTTTGTGCTTGCAAGAGTTGATACAGTTGATATTGCTTCTTTTGTGCTTTAAAATCTGTTAGTGCTTCAGTGTTGTGAGTTAGAGGATCAGGAGAGTCAAGGCATGATTTATATTACTCCACAAGACATGAGAGTTCAGTAAGGGGTGTTGTGTTCTCTGGTCACCTTCTCAGTATGCCCACCAATGTAGCCTTAATGTGTTTTGGAAAATTAATCTGGTTTGGAGGTCAGCATGTGCACTAGATCTCTTCTGACATTGACTCAGTAAAGAGTTTTACAGATGCCTAAAAAAAATTTTATTTCTCTAAAGAGAAGTTACATAGGAGACTGACTATTCTGATTCTTCTTAGCATCTTGTAATTGTGACGTTCAAAGTGACCCATATGAAATAGTCATTATGAGGCTTTGGATACCTTACTCATTTCTGTACACAGACTGCTTTAGCATATATTAACCTATAAAGTAATTTAATTGATACTTTACTTAGGCATGTACAGGAGTGCTAGTAGTTTTTCACACTTATATCTGAATCCACTGGGAGGGAGCACCTCAGGAATCCCCTAACGTGAAAGGTCCCAGACAGAAAAGAGTTACACAGTAACTTGAGTGTTGTTTTAGACAGTTATTGAAACTGCCATTTATAAGGGCTCTGTGCATCACTGTTATTTACATAAGAGATCTTTCTCTATGTTCCCCTGCAAATTTTATGAAGATCACAGAAGGTTATGTAAGCCTTCAGCTACAGAGGCTCTGATCATGACATCTCTTTTCTGTCTCCAGTCTTTGAAGCTACTAATAAGATCTGAAGTTCCATAACTTAGTTACCATGTCATCATCTTATCACAGGGAATTAGTGAAGTGTGAGCTAAATATCTAACTGTGGGAACACAGATACAAGCACATGTCTATGTGTATGCCCTCAATTTAATTATATGGTGACTATAGTTGTGCTGTGTGTATTGTTTCTTCATAATTGTCGTCTCTTCATTATACTCTGGACTTTTATAATATATTGATGGTGAGGGTGCTAAGGGCAATTTGGTTTATTTTGTATCTCGCTCCAGTTGTAAAGATGAAGATATTTAGAAAATAGGTAAAATCCCCAACCAACACCTGAACTGTAGTACATTGAAAGTGAATATTATAAAAGAAATATAAATGAACAGTGGTTTGTTCAATAGGTATGATTGTTGTCCTGTAAATTAATGAATTAATTAATTAATTTATTTATGACAGTCAGTCCTGCAAATATTCACAGCTTTATTTTCATTTGTCTCTTTAGAATTAATCAGATCAGGGTCTAGAGAAGCCAAAGAAAAGTCACTCTGAAATACATAGAAATATGCTAGAAAACAGTATGGCATTACTAGCAGAGATGTTCAACCTAAAATAACAGCAAGGGCCTTTTGAATTGTAAATAGCATTTTAAACACAAATCTTCAAATAGAACATGAAGACTTCTACTATTTGTAGGATAATTATCCAGAAATTATTCTCTTTTTTTTATAGTAGGATATAATATGATAGATTCATAGATATTAGGGGTCAGAAGGGACCTAGAAGATCATCTAGTCCAACCCCCCCGCCTGAGCAGGATCACCTAGACCAAGTCACCAAGTATAACATCATTATATTTCATTTATCTTATTCACCCAATTATTCATCCACTTTTCCCATCTGTAAACTTTTTTCAGAAGCAGTGCAGTATATTTCTAGACTAGGAATCAAGCACAGTCGTTCATTAACCCATATTTAAACTCCTTCCGGGATACCTTCAGGGATTAATTATGTATATCACACCTTAACATAATATTCAGGGATTTATTTAAATCCCAAAATTAAAATGAGCTTGTTTTCATCATGTTATTTTATGTAATCCTTTTTTTTTTTTCCTTGACATTCATTAATATTGATAGTTTTTTTACGTGGATCAGAGTCAATAGCTGGATACATATACTAATGTAATGGAAATAATAAACTAGAAAAAATCTAGGTTAAATTAGACTGAAAACCATTTGGTGTTAAGAACCATTAAAAAATAAGTGGCATAAACCTCCTTTGTTTTAGCTTTTCCCCAAGCAGATTTAGTGGAGAAGGTAAGGTGAAAATTTGCCAAAAGGTTAGAATTTCCCTTTCTGGGCCTCTGGATACACAGTCCATAAGGGCCTTTTACTACAGATTATGATACACTTATAACTGACAGTTTGATGTCATTTCTTTTCCCCTGAGTTCATGTCTGATACAATCTATTCTCCTTTTATCAAAAAAGCAGTATACTAAAAAAAATCTTCCTGGTGACTAACATGAAATATGTAAACTAGGCAAAAGGTCTAAACTCCACCCCTCAGCCTGGAAACTACACAGAAACAGAGTTACAATTATTTTCCTTTTCCTAGTGCTTTTCTCTCAGTTTCAGATTCTGTCACTACAATTCTTACACCCTTGTCCTCCCTAGGGTGAAATTTGCCAACTTCAGACTCATTTAAACCCTGGATGCAGAGTTGAAGTGAGGCACAGGCTTTGCACTGCCCCTTGGAAAACAGCTCCTTGATTTGTCACTTGCAGAGATGATAGAGTGAGAATGCAATGTATAAACATGCATCTGTTTCCACAGTAAGCTAAATGTAGTCACTCATATTTTAAAACCTGATGTAGTTTTGAGTATCTATACTATTTTCCCTGTTTTGAAAAACCCTGAGGTAGAGAAAAAATCTTCTTTTTTTTTTTTCTCTTGGCAGATACTCATTTAATGATTGGGCATTCAAATTCTTTAAGTGGACAAACATAAGATGCTCTTAAAATTGAGATCTAGCTTTGGTATACATGTTTAAATTGCAGTGAAAAAGACAAAGTAATTGCGAGTTAATTTTGTTTGCTTTACAATTGTTAAGACTCAGTATCCAGATTTATAATAGCTGAAGATTCCAGGCTAAATTACAAAGTTAGTTTTCAGCTTCAGCAAATGCTCTCTGGGTCCTGCTGTGTTTTGCTTAATAGAAATGATGAGTAGATTCCATCTGTAGATGAGTATGTTTTGCATATGAACTACTGCAAGGCAAGAGTCAGTATAATACTGAGATGGAGCAGGATTCAGTATCAAGACACTTTGTTTATAGACAGCTTCTTGTTTCTTTTCAAGAAGGTTTTTAAAGTTGGGCTGGTAATATGGGAGCAAATATGGGGTTATATTATTCAGTTTTAACATGAAACGATGTTTGTCCTGTACTTTGGTAAAATATTGTGATTTAACATGAGCAAGAAGGCATTAATGAGTACAAAGTTATCTTGCTAGGTGTAGAATGTGAACAAAATGTTAATTGAAATCAACATATCTTTTTTCTGCCTAGAACTAATGTAGTTAAAGCCTCATATTTGATCAGGTTTTCATGGATAAATAGTTGCGTAGTATCAAAACCAGTTGTGCATTATTATATAAACGTATGCATAGATAAATTCGTATAAATATATAAAGATTTTATCAGTACACTTTTGTCCATATTTTGGGGTGAGTTGTTTTTGGTATGGATCATGCAGTCCCTAACTTCTATAGGTTTAAATCTGAAACCATTTTCTGTAGGCTAGTCTTGGTAATACACATTTGTATTAACTTTTTCAATATACATGTATTTAAGTCCTGGACTGAGATCACATATGTATTCTGTCATCTTACAGTAAGAAGCTAGATAGAGGTACAATTAACTTTCCTTAGACATAAACAACTGCCAACTTAACCACAAATGCAAAAGAATACCCAGAGCATCCTGAGTTGACCCAACGTGGATTACCCCAATTTACAAAAATAAAATTGGGTGCAATATGAGAAAAGCTACTTTTATGTCAAATTTGGGGGTTTTTTTACTCTGCAGATGTTTGATTATACACTGTCCAAATGCTCAAGTATGCAAAATAGTTGTTCCACGCCCCTCAAAACAAAACAAACAAACAAAAAGAAAACTTGATTTGTAGGATTTATCTTAAAAAAAAAAAGAGCGATCAGAATTTGCTTTTACTTGCCAGGAAAACCCTGTGATCCTTGGCTGGGAGAAAGCCTTATGATCCATATTTTGTTCTGCTACATCTGAGTGAACACTGTTCTGTGTGCTGGGACTGGTTTTAAACTTCTGCTATGTTCTGAAACAGGAGAGCTGTGGGTTACTGCCACCTACTGCTGGAATGCCACCCACTCCGAGCTAGAGAAATGGACCTAGCACTAAAGCCACTGTGGACAAAATGCAGTAGATCTTAGAGGTGAGCTAAAGGAGGACTTTCAGAGCTGGTTGTAATTGGGTTTTGCCAACTTTTTATGACAGTAAAATAAAACTAGGGCTACAGAGAAAGTAAATCCACCAGTAGCATACTCAAGCAATTTTCTTCTTGTAAAAGCACCTCCTTACTGGCAGTAGTTTGGCAGAAATGTTGCATAGTTTAAATTTTATAGAAGGGAAAAAAACCCTCAGCTTCTGACAATCCTTATGTCAGCTGACATTTGAAATACTCTGAGATTTACCAGAAAGAATAACAAAAAAAAAAAAGATATTGTACTGTGTTTGGGCCTATTTAGTCATTGTGGTTTTGTGTATTGCAACTATTTTAAGATGTTTAGAATGTCTTTTGTCTCCTATAACCCTAGTCTCTCCTTCCCACTGCATTTTTATCCCTGCAGTTAAAAATGTGAAAAAAAAAATAAAAAATAAGCACACTCTAAAGTAAGACCTTGAGGAAAAGGAATTATAATGCCTGGCAGTGGTGTGCTATTTTCTGTGACTGCTCCAACCTTTCTGGTTCTGTGCTTTATTGCAGTATCTTTTTCAGTAAGGAAATACAGGATTACTTATTTGTAATAGTTATTCTGTGCTGCTTCATCTAGTAAATATTGGCATGAAAAAATATGCATACATGGGAAGGATGGGAAATTGTTGCTATTTGTTTCCATTCGAGTGTATCTTCTTCTTTCACTACTACTGTGGTATCTGAGGGTTTTTTTCCTGTGCTCTTCCTGATTTCATTTCCCTTTCTATGCTATATTGAAGATGAGTGCTCTATGTGGGCCAATCAAGCTACTTCACTCCCAAAAGGATTTCTTATGTAAGCAGTTCCAGTGAGATTTAGTGAATGATGTATTTTAGTGGAAATGCTATGTTTGTGAAGGTATTCTTGTTCACTGAAGTGTATAAATACATAGGCAAGAGCCTGTATGGCACAACTACCTTATTTTCATTTGCAGTAGAGAGAACACATTTTTCATCCTGCATTTATAATATAGGAATTAAACTTGAGACTTTTCATGTTTTCATTTTCGAAAGTGGAATGAGCATAAGAAAAAACAGAGGAATATATTATGCTATTAAGGAAATAAAATCAACATATTGCAGCCATCCATCAGAACTGCCTTATGTATGAGCTAAATTATGCCTGTAACCAGCATTTCTTCAAAATACTTACCTTTCTTCAAACAGGAATTATGCACTGACATCTGAGTCACAGGGGCAGAAGTGCATATTCTTTCAGACAACATCTCCAATTATCTTACATGGTAGCAGGCATTAGAGGCATATTCCTTTCTGCCCAAATATTGTAATAATTAATAATTAGTAATTGTACAGTTCAGTGTTTACATGAAAAGGAGCTTCAACTTCTGATGCAGGATTTGGAGCTAAAACTGCCAGTGGAAAAAAGAAAGAAAATGGAGCTTGGTTCTTTTTTTATGTCTGAGATTACACCATTTTAGAGTGCTGAGATTCCCTTGCGTTATGTGGAGTTACTCTGATTTATACCAGTGAAGTGAAAATCTAATCAAGCCCACAGCTGGATACATTCAACAACTTTTTGTTCACCCAGGATAACTCTGGATTGTATTGATCTGCATTACAGAACTGAACAGAAAACAACAGGGGGGAAATCTGAAAAACAGTATCTCATTTAGAACCTAATAAAAGTTCTTAAGGTGCTTGTTTCATTGCTGTACTCAGCTGGATCATCCTTAGAAATCAATGAAGGACCTGCGGTCAAGAATCATGCATAAAAATGACTTGAACTTATTAAGTGGTTTCTATGGATAGAAGGTAACCACCTACCACTAAAACCATTAGAGTACTGTTGATTAAAAATGTGTCCAACTTTGCCTTTATTATACTTTTCAGAGAAGTGTAGCCAACTAGAAAGGGATAGACAGGGTGGTATAATGAGAGATGGAAAACAGAGCAATGAAGTGCTGTTTGAGTCATTTCATACTGCTAGATGAATGGCTCTGTAGGAGAGAAATTGCTGTGGTGTCACCAGCTTGCTGCTACCAGCTTGTGTCACTGTGGATTTTAGTGTAAAGTGAAACTGTGGAAGAGAAATCCACTTGTCCCTAACTTCTGGGACAAAGAAAAGGGCAAAGCCTGTTCTAACTCTAGTGATGTAAGTCATAGATAAGTATATGTGTTGCTGAGAAGTCTGAGAATTCATTCTTTGGGAAAAAACAAACAAAAAACCCAACCAACCACTCTTTTCATCTTGAGATGACATTGCAACCTTTACCATAGAGTGACTAAGTGATCTACACAAGCCTTATGAATAACAGCAGGTAGAGATCATAAGCTCTGAATTAATATGAAGTCAATTCTTTCACATTTGTCTTTTAATATTATATACATTAATATGTATTTAATGTTGCTAAAATACAATTTGATGTGTTCCTTCAAGCCCACTGTTAGCTGAATGCATACTGGCCTATGATTAAGCAGTACAATGTGTTGTACTTAACTTAAAAATGTCTTCTGAATAAGTGCAGTGCAGAGAGGGAAACCACAAAGAAACACTTTCAGATCTCCCTTTTTCAGAATGAACATGTAGAGGATTATAAACCTCACTTGTTTTCTCAACATTGATTTAATAGAAAAGGATGATTAAATCAATATTTTGTCCCAGGACCACATCAATATGAACAAGAATCCAACCTCTCAAGGATATGTTACAACCAGGAGACTTACTTGATTCAATTCTTTATAATGATAACCTGTCAATAATCCTCACTACTACATAAACTAATAACATTTTCCTTCCTCACTATCCTCCTGCTTTCTGGAAGGAGTTAATTATCACAAAGCTGTCAGCTATTGCAGAGAACTTAAGCACAGAAAGATGATATAATGATACCACATAGCATTCCTGAAGTGTTGCGACACAGAACAATTTTCCAATTAATGCATTGAACTGTAGGAAATTAGCTTCCTTCCCACTCTGCTTGCTTGGGTAAAGAAATATATATTAACAAATGAACTCTTTTGATTTGGCTTGGTTTTGCTCTAAGGAGGAGACAGTAAGGACAGTGAGGTATATTTCTTTCCTCTGTGAACACATTGCCCTTTCCTACAGTCACCATAGCTACTGGCAAACAGCATTATGTTTGCCTTATTTTTTCTGTTTTGACTACAATTCTTTTTCAAGAAAAAGGAAAGTGGGATGATATTTTTTCAGAGAACAGAAATCTTAAATAATAACCAATTAATTCTGTCAGAAAAAAATGCAAGTCTAATTCAGGGCTCTCCTTTATTCAACAGAGAATATGGCTGTGAACCCTTAGATCTGGTTGTATCTCTGAATAATCTGAATGCTTCCAAGATTTGGTCCCATTAAAAGCATTAAATGCTTTCATCTGTGTTTGATACAGCTGGAAACAAATCCGCCACAGTGCAATATGGATAATTATTTAAAGTCCACATTTGCATTTTTTTTTCTCTCTACACCTATTTTCTCAATTTAACCAAAATTTAGGTTGTCTTAGACAGTAATTCAGATTGCTTGTGGATTTTGCAAACACTAAAAAGTGTGGGTCCCCTACATTCAGACCTTTCTGTGGACATGTGGGTGGCCCAGCTGAGTGTTCATCCTGCCACTGCTGGCACCTTACTGATACAACTGCATGGGTATGCACCTCACATGTACCCTGAAGACATGTCCTCCCATGGCATCCCCACACTCTGGGTTCTTAGCTGGGTGCAGACATCTCCTGTGCCCCACAGGACGCTTATGGGCCTCATTCAAGCAGGGCTGGAGATATCACTGGGTGATGCCTGCTGTTGCCCAGTCAGGGTCACTGTCTCCTGAACCTGTATCTCCCAGCACCTTTTACAAATTTCAGTGCTTCTACACTGAAATTTAAGGTGATTCTTCTATTTCAAAAGTCTATTTGTAATTCCTTGTTTACTGCTTCATCTGGATGATGGTGTTGTGTCTCCTAAGCATTAGGTGTTTGTGACATACACTCAAGTGGTGGGAATTGGTTGAAGGACAGACATCAGAGAGTTGTGGTCAGTGGAGCAGAGTCTGGCTGGAGACCTGTGATTAGTGGCATCCCTCAAGGGTCAGTGCTGTCATAGAAGGATAACAAGCTAATTAAACAGGGGTCCTACCATTTTTCTATTATTTCTATTACAATAGATTTTATGTCCTGCTTATGATGTTTGCTTTTTCTTCTGTAATGCTTAAATTCTTCACATTTTAATACTAAAACATAAGAGCCATTATTTTCCCCATTGCAAATATACACTTTCTAGCTCAGATGCAATTATTTTGGTAAATTAAATTGCTCAAGTATTGCTCTCATTAATAGTTGCATTTTCTTCTAGATGTTTGCCCTCCTATCATTGCAATTAGTTTAAGATTGGAATACTTTTGCTTACTTACTTTTGCTGTCTCTATATGCAAATAGGATATAAACTGTATATCACTTTTTTGCTTATTTATTAGTTTTGAGTTTGACAGATGTAGTCCAAAAAATCTAGATACTAGATTTTTCTAGATACTCAGGTAAAATCACCTACACTATATACTTTAATGGAATAGATTTAATTTATGAAATCAATGGAAGTTTGGGTAATTATTTTTCTTTATTTTAATTAGTACATGGTGACATTCTATTCGTAGTTTGTTGCCTTTCATCAAAAAGCAAAGCTATTTATCACACAAGATTTCTGACCTATTTTCAGGTGGTTTTGGACCAAGTGCACATGCACAATATCTCTCTAAGGCACACAAATATGCTGGCATGTGCTAGAAAATAATTTTATGAATCTGGACTCTTAACTGTTGAAAGTTTATATGAAAATGGAAATTTAGAACCTGAAAACACTATTCTTAAATCTCACTTATTATTCATGGAAGCTACGAATACAACAAATAGAAAGCTAAATAATTGCTGCCATTATTGTGAAACTAAGATTTTTTTAAATTTATTTTTTTCACAAAGTCATCAAGGATTCATGGCACTGCATCTGATATGCATGTATAAATATGTAGAACAAGGTCAAACTTAAGATTGTTACCCAAATGAATACAGAACAATTTATTTTATTAATACAATAAAAATGAAGTTGGCCATTAAGGTTTTAACTGGCATGTCTGAGTTTATAGAAAGAAGTGTCATACCCTGTCTGTACAAGCAGCAATAAGATAAGAATAGTAATTTCTTGGCAGTTCAAGCTATGCAGTAGATGTCTTCCTGAGCAACTTGTGGAGAATAATTTTTCTTAGAGAAGCCCAAAGGGAAAGACATATCATATAGCAGAAACGTGTCAAAGAGGAATTATCTGGAAACTATTAGAAAGACTGGTCCACAGTGGTGGAAGAGCAATACTACAGAAATAATACTTTCTCAAGCATGGTGTGGAGTTAAAAGGGCTAAAAAAAATGCCTTTAAAAACTTAGAATCTAATTAGTGAGAGGTAAGATAGACATGGGTTCTTGTCATATCCATTTGCATAAAAATAATTGGAACTGAACATTACAAGTGGCAACATTTAAGAGTGCAGTGCTAACATGAAGGTCTGAATCAGCGTCTCACAGGCTGATGGGAGAAGGTGCTGAAATATGACAAGCCAGCATAATAGATAAGAAACAAAGGTTAGATGAAAATTGTGGTTAATTAATACAAAATACAGAGAGAAAACCTTGGGAAACAGAGACGTTTTATTTCATAATTTGGAAACAGTCTGAAAATAGTTCCTAAGACTAGACAAAGCATTATGACTGGGAAATACACATATCTTTCACTCTTGTCTCATTTATAACAACTTTTGTAAGAAAGGTTTCAACATGTAGTACTGCTAAATCAAATGTTGCAAGGAAAGAAGACACCAATATATATTTCTCAACAGCCAAGGTCAGTTCAATTAAAATTGTTCTATGGTGGTCAGCCTGTGAATTCACTCGGTCAAGTAAAGTCAAAGTGTTCCTTTATCTTGGCTGAAATTAACCAAAGATTAACCTGAGGTTGAGAATATAACTGTTTTATTATGTGCCAGTTTATCAGAAGCAGGAACAGAGTCTGAGATGGTCTGGAAGGGGTTATATAGTAGAACCTTTTTACTGTCCTTCAAAAGACCTGCAGCCTGTGGAAACAATTTTACATCATTACTTCCACAACTGAGACTTGTGGAATTTATCTTCCATTCTGTTTGTTAATTATGGTTAAGAAATGCTGGGTTTGAGAGAGTATTTGATGGTGAGGAGAAGAAACTAGTAATATATGTTCTGCTTGAGAAACTCTAACTAGTGGATATAATTCTTGACAGTCCTTGGTGGAGAAAAGTGGAATTTTTTATCAGTAGATAATTTCTCTTGAAAATATAAGTCTTTTGGCAAGTTGGGAATCAACTAATAATGGAAAGTTAGTTCTTGACTCTTGGCCCTGCAAACTGAAGTATTTCACACTCTGCTGATCACTGCTTACTTGTTTTTCTTTAGATTTCATGGGCTTCATTATTACAGAGTAAAGCTTAGCCTGATACAGTGAAAATCAGATTAGAAACAGTTCACTTCATTTGATTCATTTTTCATTAAAATCCTTTAAATAATACATTAGTACACATTACTTCTGACATACACAAAGGTATGACACTGATCCTGTTCTGACCTGCTCAACTTATCTGCACACTTGATAATTCCAAGTCATGCATTCACTTTAGCTCAATATAAATTGGACTTTTGCTACAATAATCATAAATGTTAATGCTTTCTTGAGTTTGTAAGAAGCCTTCATACTACTAAGTGTTACTTTGAGTAGCTTCTGCCTCAAGGATGATTATAAAATCATTCCTGACAACTTCCTTTAAATTTATTTTATATATTAGAAATATAATTTTTCTTCAGTGTGGATTTATATACTCACTTTCCAGGGAAGCTTCTAAAATATGGGCAAATATTTGACATAGAATTTTAAAGCTGCATCTGTTTAGCTGAGCAGATCTTGTGGTTTCCAATTACTAAAACCATAAAGGATCTCAAATGGACTACCTGACTCAAAAGGGGAAGCAGAAGGGGAACAAATAAGCAATAGCCTTTCAGAAAGAAAGGTCATAGAATAGCATAAGATGTGCAAATATTCTGTAGGCCTGTTGTATCTTGCAGTGAAACTGTCAGAACTGTTAAGCTGTGTCACGCTGGCTCAGAGTTCAGATGGGAAACCTCTGCAGAAAATCCAGGGTGCAAAGAATCATTGTTGATTCAGCAAGGGACACTCATCCCTTTGAATCAGTTCTTGTTAAATGTCTTAGCCCAATGTTAAGGAACACAGCAATTCTATTTCAGACAAAACTGTAGACATGAGTTGTGCTTGCTTTCAATTGCTAAAGGTTTTCTCATACTTCAAAAATACATATGGCAGATTTGTGCAGGAGGAATCTACTGGCTGGAAAACAAGATATATTCTTGCAGTTCTGCTTGCACACCCAAGCATATTTATTAAAGTAACTTTAAAAGGGATCATTTGAGAAGTGCTATTTGTTGTATTATTATTTTTTTTTCGAACTAGAACAAAACTACTTAGCTAGACAAAACTTGCAGAAATACACTGTATTTATTTTAACAGTTATTTCTCTTAGGAGATGGTAGTAAAATTTTATTTTTTTTTTAACCTTTGTAACTAAGATTCTATTCCTTTTAGCATCAGCTGAAGAAAATGTTCTTTTGTAAAAGTTCACAATGAATTTCTCTACCGTAATCTGCTGTGTTTAGTGATTTATGGCAGCCTTTGGCAGAAAGGGTAATCCTCATGTCTGAGGGTTGCATAACTTCATCTAAATAAACATAACAACCATTACAAAACATAATTTGCCATGGAACTCTGTGTTAATTTTTTTTTAAAGTCCTCATTAAAAAAAAAAATAGATTTCCAGAATGGAAAATTAAACAATCGTGCTCTATATTGCACAAAAATAATGAAATTTAATCTTGATTAAAAGTCATTTATAAATAATATGGATGTGCCTTTATGTGTGTACTTATTTCCATTCAAAGAGCCTTGCAACAGTTGAATTCAGTGAAAATTATATTACAAGAAAGTCTCAGAGAAATGGAGAAGAGCAAGTGCTGTACATGGTGAAAGGTATAGAAAGTTCAGGGAAGGAATGAAGAACATAGACCTCTATCCACATACACATAAACAGGGATGCCAGAAACCTGATACTGTTCAGATTAGGTCATTTATGATGTTGCAGGAAAGTTTTATGAGCCTTTCTGAAAACAAAAATGGATGATCATAGTCTTAATGGTGGAAATACTTTGATGAAAAATGCATTTTACTACAACATTAAATTCCATTTTAGGTATAAACCAAAATCATTAGTAAAATGCAAGTTTCAAATTTATGTTCTTTAATAAATTAAAGATCATGTTTAACAACTGTTATCAGTCTACTTACACACTTGGACTGAAATTTCTTCTTATAGTGTTGTCGCTTTCTGCACAATACTCATCAGGCTCCATAGTTTAAATTTACAACCTATAAATTAATTTTAATTTAAGCTGATGGCTAAAAAAGCACATTTTGACACAGTTGTTTCCTTACAAGTGATGAATTTGCCATTACAAGTTTGAAACAAAGTTCTATCATGTCAAATCCTAAATTATTCACTAGATTATTTAATGTCTGCTGCAGTATATACTAAAGCAACTTAAATTCAAGAATTCACTCTTATGATCTTTAAACAAAGCCTTTTGATCTGTTTTCATTTTCCCTATTCCTCCTCTCCTAGACAAAGAAATTCTTATGGGAGATGAACATGCAGGAGAGCAAGTTGGGATATAAAGTATGAGCTATTGAAAATGATTCACTGTAGTACTGTGACAGGAGTGAAGCTTGGAAGAGATAAAAATATTGCAAGTTTTATAAATAGCAAGTTCTTAGCTTTATGCATCTTTGCATTTGCATTGCTTTCCTCTTTTTATCCACTGGCAAGTTCTCTGCCTCTTTAATAGAGCAACATTTATAAGGGATTCTTCCTCATGAAATAATAAGAATTATATTAATCTTTTTTTAGTTATTTATATCTTTTTATGTCTCATATAAGCAGGCATACAGTTAGACGTAATTCACTTTAATGGGATCCATGACAGCTTTCAATATGAGTATAATGTCAGGAAAGCTGTCTCCATATTTTACCTAATATTCTGGCAGCCAGTTTAGATTTAGGAAAGAGATCCACTTTTAATTGGACTGTACAGATTAATATATAAATCTTATGGGGATCTTCTGCATGACTGTAGTTTGAAATTCTAATTAGAGATATAGTGAAAAGGAGGCAGCAGTACAAATAATTTGGAAAACAGCCTTATTTCGGCATTGATTCTCAGCATTTTCTTAAGTATCACTTTGAATATAATATTTTATCCCAAGTTTTGAGAGTATGGCATAGTCATCTGGGCACCTATTAGCACCATTTGTTTTTTCACTTATTTTCTTTGCCCTGAGATACGTAGTGACTCTCTGTTGCATTCAACTTGACAGTCCATTATGATCATCCTTCACCTTCATTCTCTGTTGAAATCATGCAGATTTTCTGTACTGAATCTTGATATGTGTTACCATTAAAATTTGTTAGCTTAATTTTTACTGCCACCTAGTGTATTTCATAGTAAACAGCCGAGCTAAATTTGAGAATTTTGAGAAAGAGGCCATGTCATTAGAAGTTATTAAATTTTTATTTATCATGTAAAAGGGGGAAAAAATGAGATTATACCTTTTTAACAATAAAGACATTCTCCCTGTGTAACATAGCTCTCTTTGTATGCTGGATATTCTTCTGGGCATTGTTCACCTTTTTTGACCCTATATCTTTGTTCATCAGCATTTGTTTCATCAAAAGAAATTCTTTTAATTCTTTTATTCATCTGTCATGTGTGCAATCTTGTGTTTGATATACATTTTTTTGTCTTCCCACTTCCTGTACAATATGAATTACAATTTGAACTGTTTGATAAACAGAATGCTGGGGGAAAAAAAATTAACATTATGAAATTACAAGCATTCAATTCAATAGCTGTATGTTACAGTTTCTAAAAAACATCTTACTTAACATTTGCTTGAAAGGCACAATGAATCCAAAATTTGCAAGCTAGCTGGCTGAAAAGTAAGCATTTTCAGCACTGTAAATGTTCAAAATCCAAATAACTCCTTCACTGTCTCCCTGAACTCATCTTATGTTACTTCACCTGTGTAGGCAACTGACTACTTTAAATATTAATAGTTAAAGTCTATCTTGAAATTAAAGTATTGGTCAAGTTGCCAATGTCTGTATTTCTTGGTTTTTTTTGTGATTATCTTGATTCAAATAAGCAACTAAATGTATTCTGAAGTTATCATCTGCTTTGTACTACATTATTAGCTAAACATATTCAGATACACATGGCCCAGGGAGGCTGTGGAGTCTTTATCCTTAGAGAGAGTCAAAAGCCATCTGGACATGGTTCTGGGCAACTGGCTGTAGGTAACCCTGCTTGAGCAGAACCGTTGAACTAGGTGACCTTTCAACCTGATTCCATGCTCTTTGAATAAGAAATTCTGCTTCTGGTGTTGTATATTTTAATCTGTTTTTTTTAAAGAATTGAATCTGACATCTGATTTTGTTTGCCACAAATATCATTAAGTGTATTGTTCCATTTTAACAGTAGTTTAATAATTTTAAACATTTGGTAGTGTACTTCTGTTAGAGTATTTCATAAAAATGCCTTTTTCATATTTTAAAAAATACTGGCTATCACACTGGGTATAAGCTTACTATGGCTTAGTCACAAATGCCTGCGGATACTTCAGAAAAGGAATAAGTGAGGGGCAGAGTAAAATAAGATGGCGAGAACTGTGTTTAATCTTGTTTGCTTGATACTGCTAAGCAACAGAATTGCACTGCTTTAGGGTCCCCTTGTGACAGAAGTGTGTTGTACACTTAAGACAGTGCCTGCCTACTTCAGGAGCTGAAGAGGCAAAGATATTCCTTTCAGGTAAACTATTTGAGTGCTGACCTCTTTAGTATCTTTATGTTGACTAAAAATCAGATTCATAGATGGCAGATAAAGTTTTTAGTTTCACCGAACGCAGCTTTTTGCATCTAAGAGTGTCCAGAGGACAGTAAATGTATGTATAATATTAGCATGGTGTCTGAAACGCTCCCTTGATTTTATAAGGTCTGAAAAAACATTCAACAAGATAAACATGGTTGTTCCTGTAGCTTTGTCTGAATGTGTGCAAATGAAGCAAAGAAAAAAGGGAAGGAGGGGCAAAAGAAGCTATTCTTTAAGTGCTTCTTATAATGCATTATAGATTGATAGGAAAAATTCAACATTAGTGTGCTGTAAGATCCCACTTTGCATTGAGACCAGTGAAGGAGGGTAAAGCAGCACAGTATTGGATAGAACAGCTGAGATACTAAGAAGAAGAAAAAAAAGGGCAATTTAAACACAAAAGTGGCATAATTTTAGCATCTCATGTATTATTAAATAGCCTATGATTTTTGGGTTACATTATATCTCTTCTATTTTAAGAAATGCGTAAAAATGCTGTTCAGTATTATTTCAATAAAGCTTTTATGTAACTATAAAATTGCAGTATATTACTGCAAATTTACAGAGCCTTATAGTAGCAGATTACATTAAGGTAATGCTAAGGGCATCATAATATATGTAATATATTCTATATAGTAGTTTTGATTTATCATATTAGTATAAGAGCATTGCTTTATCCAGATGACCATAGAGTTTACATTACAGACAGTTACCAGAATTGTAAACATTGCAAAATGTCACAAAGCAATTCTGAAACCTGACTGATGAAGGCTCTTGGTTGTGCTCACTGCCTATTGCTGTGGATACCAAAGCTAGAAATTTACACTCTGATAACAAATTGCAAATACACAAAATATTTGTAACACTCTGGGCAGACTTTCATTTGATAAAATGGCTAATTCCCCAATTGCTACTACAATAAAATTACCAGACTGTTGTTTAACTTTACAAGCATTTAAGCTTAATGAAATAATCTTACAAATCACAGTCCAGTGGTACAAATCTTGTTCTTGTTCTCAGGCTTTTGGGTCGTGAAGAACTACCATATAGAAAAAAAGAAAAATTCTGTATGAACTGTATTAAAGAAGCTGTGGGTGATGTTTGTCACTCCTGCTTACTGATAGAATTGAAGAGATACAAGTCCCCTTATCTTTCCATACAACAAAGAATGGAGCACAGGAATGGTAAAAGTTATCAAGCTGTTGACCTCATCAGGTTTTCTATTTATATTGTGTCAATTCCATAGTATTTAAACAACAGTGTGAACAGATCCATTACTGTGGTGTTCAAATATTATACTGCCAGATATGACTCTTTCAGCATGTTAAATGTCTGTTATAATAGGACACAATCCTCAATGGTTTCACAAAGCACTGCCTGAGTAAACCTACAATACTAATAATACACTTGTCTTTAGCACATTCTAATCCTACCATATCTTTTTCATAAAGACTGCATGACGCATCAGAAACTGAGCAGCAATGAGCTTTGGACCATCAGAAGCATTTATTCAAAATGAAGGTGACTGTTTGGCAGTCATCTGCTTTTTGGTGTTTTCGATTCTTTGCTTTCTGGAGATTTACCAGTTCTAAAATGTAATTTTCAATGGCAACCATTCTTCCTGAGAAATGAGACATATCATAGTTGTCAGAGCAGGACACACTTGTGCCTTCAGGACATTTGTAACACTGAATGTACTGCTACTGACACTTGGAGAGTAAACAGCAGAAAGCCTACTTTAGATTTTATCATTTTTTGTCTGCTTTAGCAGCTCTGTTAACTCATTTATAGAAAAAATTACTTGATAGATGAAAATGTAAATTTATAAGTACAGGTATCATGTTTTCTTATCACCATTTTCAACCTTAAATCTTATTTTTCTTTACATTCCAG
This sequence comes from Corythornis vintsioides, assembly GCA_025447755.1. Taxonomy (NCBI): domain Eukaryota; kingdom Metazoa; phylum Chordata; class Aves; order Coraciiformes; family Alcedinidae; genus Corythornis; species Corythornis vintsioides. The sequence goes on along the minus strand of JAOEGS010006091.1, from coordinate 37,052 downwards.
AAATGGCCTATGGCACTTTACAATTAGGATTGTATCCTTATCATCTCTCCACAACAGCTCTTTGAGATAAATTGCCTTAATCTGCCTTGAATGGAAACACATTAAGAAGTAGACAATATTATTTTACTTCAGAGAACCTTAGAAAATAATTATCAGCTTTCTAAAACAGGCATTTAAATGCTTTAAAGCCATCAGTGTCTGACATAACAAGCAAGACAACATTTTCTCTTCTATTGCTATACAGAATATGGATTTTTCCTAACTTTCTTTTATTCATTATCTTTAACTGGATATGCATTTTAATGATTATGGAATCACTTCTAAAGACTAACCAGAGTACACACATAAAAGGTGACCTTAAATTAATAGGGAAAGTTGAAGTACATTGCCACAGACTCATCTGTGACAAACATGGTGAAATAAGTGAAGGAAAACTAATTTAAAAACCAAAATGATGCAAAAGCAATTATTTCCCCCCACCAATCAATCTCTAAGGAACAGATACTTTGGGAAGACAACCTCCCAGTTTCGTTGCTGAGCAGAGTCTCATATGGTATGGGACATCCCTTTGGCCAGTTCAGCTGTCCTGACTATATCCCTTCCTAATTTCCTTTTTTGAGCACAAACTTCAACCTAAAATTAATGTATGAGTGATTTACTTAGTTGCTATCAAATAGGTCCCAACAAAAACCTCATGTATTTCAAATTCTGCATAAAATGCAACTCACAAGAATATTAAACAGTGATTTATCATATGTGTCAGAAGACAGACCATCTCATATGTGTGAAATGTTTGTAGTTGTAGAAGTGTCATAATGATAACAATAAATTTACCTTTAAAAATATCAGCATTTTTAAATTGAAAGCATTTTCTGGGGGAGGAGGAGAAATATTTTATTTTGCTGCTGAATATAATGGAGTGTAATAATTAAGGCTTTCCACTTTTCATCTCAGTGTGTCTTGGCCACATGACAGATTTAAGAAGCAAAAAGTTTTCCATTTCAGGACTTCATATCACATAAGCTAAAAGATAGTATGGCTTTGTATACCTGGAGAAAGAAAGGGTTCTGATTTTTCCTCATGAGTTATTAAGATACATCAAAATTGAGTGAAACAGATTACTAGTTCTCCTTTATATCTCAAAAGGAAAGGATGTATAATATTGCCTTATCAGCCACAACTCTTTTGCTAGGAGATCACTAGTTTTCATTCATAGGTCAGAGCACAGCTGTGAACCCTTCAAGCCATTGTGAACACTGAGCTAATTTCTTCTGGGCCAGTGGGAAGAAATATTTTTTTCTTGTCATCAGATTGGTTGCAAGTGTGTTTTGGGGCTTTCTTACAGGATCTCTTGTGTGCATTTGGAAAAACTCTGCTATTGCAATATGACAGGTGGTAGCAACGTGCTGCAGGTTGTGCTCTTCAGAGGGTTACATTCCCTGACAGGCAGAACTGCACTGTGACTACAGAGCAATGTATTCATTGGCATGATGATGAATGGAGTATGAGGCTTTTTAATGGTTTGGGTAGTAAGAGAACAACATCTTTTCTTCAAGATACTTAACCTTCATAAAATAGGACATAATACTATTTCAGGCACTCCCTGCAACTGTTTAAGGATGCGAAGGGGCATATTACTATCTGTCCCCTGGCAGGTGGTGACATATGAGGAAGGAGTGATTAATGTATGATTTGTGATCCTGTATGATTTATGCTGGTGATTCTTAGATGAATTCATAGTTCTACTGCTCCTTGCATCTTATTGTATCACATCAACAGTACAGCTTAGCCATGTCTACAAAATGTTACTTTATAAATAAGAGAATGCTAAAGGGGCTCTGGGAAAACAATGTTTTTCTTATCTGATCTAAAATTTGAGATTGTAACACACAATATTATGCTGTGTGTTTGGGGCATAACCTCACCAATTCAGAGAGAAAGGTGACCCTTAGATAAAATGGACAAATACAACAAAATAGTTTACCTGACCTCTTGAATGCAAGCTAGACAGTGAGTCATCTCTTCATGTTAAAATAGGTCTGTTGGAGAAAACAGTATGCAAATGGTCCTTTGTATCAATTATGTGGATCATCTAAAAAACAGATCTGTTGCATTTTGCATTAATTTAGCCTAGTGTGTCACCCAACTGTGTTAATTCTCAACAATGGAGCTACTCTAGCAGTTACAGTTCTTGCACATTTGAAAAATGCATTTGATTTCACAGATTTTATGGCACCTTATATTCTTCATAAGTCATAGCCATCATCCAGCAATGTGTGAAATTCTGAGCTAAGGCAGCAGTGAAAGTAAAAGGTCAATGTACAAGACAGAAAGGCTGAAGCTATTGATAAATATATGTTGTTAAAAATGAAAGCACAGTGATTGCTTTTAGCTTATAGTCAATGTTGTCAGTAGTTCTGCTACTCAGCACTGCTCTTGTCCTTCTCACGTTAAAATAGCTGAGAAAGTTTAAGCAATTAGTCTTTATAAAAGCTTTGTGCAATCTCCTATACATTATCTTTATTTTGTAGTAGGAGAAAACTGAGGTAGACAGGTCAAGATTTGGTCCTTCAAATGTACTTCTATTCCTAACGGCTTTTTGTTTTCACTTTCTGTGACCTACCCTTGATGTAGAAAGAAATAGCTCTGTCTGAATTAATTGTAGATATTCAGACAAAGCCACTTGCAAAGGGAATCTCTGAAGTTTTCCTTAACTTCCTACAGTTCAGTTAATGTATAAACAGAAATCCTGTTCTGTATGGATTTCTTATTCCTTCTGCGAGCTGGGGGAACCTCAGAGAAAGGATCCAACAAGAAAACTTTTTTGTCCTCTCTTATTCCTGACAGTAGAGGAAGATACCTGGAGTACAATGGGGAAGTGAATCTCAAAAAGATGGAAAGAAAGAGACAGATGGAGGGTAGACAAGAAGCTTTATGATTTGTTTTGGAAGTGAAAAAGAAAAAGGTATTTTGTTAGTGTGGAAAGTCTTTAAGCTGCATTCAACATGACAGTGCAATGACTGGTGTAGGTCACTGTTACTATTCCTGTTCAAATACCTGCAAAGAGCTAGAGTTATTAGATTCTTTTTTTCCTTTTTTTTTTTTTTTTTTTTTTTTCTGAATTTAATCTCTACACATTCCATGCTGACAGTGTAGTTAGACATATCTCCACTGATGAAACACCACTGTTGGTCTGAGATAAAAATTAGCTCTAGACTTCATCTCTCATTGGATGTGAGGGGATTTCTGAAAGTTAGTCTTCTTCAAACATAGTCTTCAGTTATATCATGTGACTGATGCTTTTTTCTGTTCTCATTAAGAAATGACCAAGCGAGGTACAAGTTTTCTTTTGGCACTCACTGGGAAAAAAAAAGGATGGTGATATTATGTGGAAAGGTGGATCTTCTAAGAAAGGTTCCTTTCAGATTCTCCTCTATGAAGTTATTTAATTCAGAACTTGTTTCTTGGGGCACTATAGGACTGTTAGAAAATGGAGTATTCAAACTTATATAAGATGTTGACAATTCAAAATAGCTATGGTTTACCTTGTCCCATTATAATATTGACAGGTTTTCATAGAAAAAAAATGTAATTGTTGTTCTTAGTTCTATCATAGAATGCATTTAATTTTACATGTTTTATAAACATTAATGCTTATATTAAACCATGTTATGTGCATATGGTAACAAGATCTCAATTTTGTTGAGTGAGAAAGTTCAGAGACTGAGTCAAAACTAGAAGGACCTAAGATACCTAGGATTAAAAAGAAGGCTGTGTATTTGAATTAACAGGAGGTATTGGGAAGTAATTGTATTAATAGGGCAAATCACTGTTGGAAGATGATGATCCCTTCAAGTTCAAAGCCTTACCTACACTTTTATGGGAGTTCTTAAGAGATTCATGGATTCCAGCCTTGTAGATGAGATGTACAAGAAAGCCCCAATAATCAGCTCCTTAAGATTCAGAATATTTTTTAAAAGGAAAGAATAATGTGTGCTGTATAGTTACATAGGAAGTGCTGAGATGCTTATTAGACTTCCAAACTGGTAGAACTAGTGACAATGCAATGAAGAAGTGCTTACAAAAAATCCTTTCTGTAAGTTGAATTAAGAATGGAATAGGAAGAGATTTCATCTGTGAAAGTTTTAAATAATAAATACACCCTTTTAAAAAAAAAAAAAAATCTGTTTTAGAAACAGAAAAAAATGTTAGGAAGAAACTGAGAAGAAATTAAAATGAACACCTTGGTTTACATTAATTTTGTTTCTCTTTCCTCAGTAGACAAGTTCTGCATTTAGATTGTAGTCATTGTAGGTCAAAATTTTTATGTTATGAATTTAAAGTACATGCTGTTATTTTTAAAACTATTCTAGATTTTGTTATTCAGTTTTCTTGTTATCCATCTTCTCTTGATCAGTGTGGCAAATTGCAGTTGCTCTGCAGGAGAGGAGACACTGAAATCTTGGAAGCAACTAAGTTACATAGTTCTGCAACCTATACATTAATCTAAGCATTGAAATAATTAATGGTTTTGTGCTAAAAGATTGTTTTAAAATTGTAACAGAAATGAGCAATAGTTTACAGTGCATGTTTAATGAAACAGTGCAACAAGAAAAATGCTGCACACCCACCAATATTCAGTGCTTCTGCTGCTACTCACAAGTCCTGTGCAAATAGTAGATATATTGAGGCAAAGGCTGCTTAGGGCTCTAGGGATTGCTGGGTGCAATTGGAAACTTTCTGTCATAAGAAATTATGAGAGATTTTTGAAGGTCAAACAGAAGTTAGCAAGTATGAGATTTCAGTGAGAGGTGGAAGTCTGGCTTCTACCTTATGCTGTTGGAAATGTGCTTCCATGTCCATGTTTCATGTAATGATATCTTTTATTACCAAAATCATAGCCTTTCAAAAAAAAAAATTCATTTTGTATAAATACATTTTAGCAGATGATAACATCTATTTACAATCTTTTCCCATGCAATGCAAGAGAAAATGTATATCTAACTGAAAAGACTGAGGAGACTGGGGAAAGGAGTAGTGTCAGTGCTAATTATAACCCTTGAGATAGACCCAGTATGACAGACCATTATTTCTTTTTCTAGATGTGGTCAGGGAATGTGATTGCTGCCCTCATCAATTGTTCTCATCAACCATAGCTTGCTGTACTTTTTCCTGAGGGATCCTTAGCCATCAGCCATTAAGGGTTATGTGTTCAGAAGTGCTCAATACCACAACTGTGTCTCCTTTTGTGTGACAAGAATGGTCATAATTCTCACATTACATGACAGGATTTTTTATGTATCAAATTTTTTAACTTTTATCCTTCATGTAATGGGGAATCACCTGTATATTCACCATCTGAGTGGAAAACTGAGGTTAAAGAGGGTTTATAAAAGACTCCTGAAGAGGCTACAAGATCCTGAAAAATTAGGTAGTATCTGTTACATATTTGAATGAGTACATTTTAAAATAAATTTTCTTAAAGTCTTGAAATTAATGACATCTTCAAAGGTCTGAAATGGGTATTCTACCAATAAGCATGTTCTTCCTCCTTCATAATTTCCATAAACCTAATTCTGTCCTTCCAAAGTCACAACTAATACAAGCACAAGTCCAGTAAACTTTCTAAAGTTTACATGTATTTATGGAGTGTATTCTTGTTCAAGGAAAATCATATACATATGCTTAATTATAAGATCGAGCAGTTGATCATTGTTCTCTGACTTGGATGCATTAAGCATCTATTTAATTAAATTTCTTTGTGGGTCTATAAATTAATCTTCTGTTTTAAGACAAACCATTTTGTATGCAGTGATCTCTTTCCTGTATGTTGACAGCAGTCAAGTGAGGTGCTTGAACCTTTTTGTCACTTCTGATATTTTTAAAGTGGAGTTGGAACCTCCTAACTCATTTTTTTTTAGCCTGGATCAAAGAATTTGGAAGTGTCTTTTAAATGTAAGCACCTTTTTAATGCATGCTAGAATCAGAATAACTCTGAGTATAAAGCTGCCTCAAGGAATTTTCAAAGCAAAATTTTTTCCATGAATGAACCCAAACAATCTGGAAATAGTTTCCTTAGGGGTTCACAATTTAGTTCATAAGTGGTTTAGATTTGATTTTAAAAGAGCCTGTCAGCAGCCATATATATAGAGAGAAGCAGTTTAGAATGTTTTGGTGGGTTGACCTGGTCTAGGTGCCAGGTGCCCACTAAAGCCTCTTTATCACCCATGGATCCAGCAACATCCCACTGAATAAGTCCAAGTCTTCAGTTCTTTGTGGTAGGTGTGATAAGGGAACGAATAATAAAAGAAGCACTTAGCAACAGTCATACAGGATGCTCAAAAACAATTAACTTTTTATTTAATCTCTTAGTGAAGTAGCAAACAAAACTATAGGACAAGTCTGAACCAGTATGGGACTGCAAGGCAAGAAAAGACCTGGCAAGGTGAGAAGTACACAGTGAGAAAGGCTATTGACTTCATCCACAGACCTTAGCCCAGACCCCAGCCCACTATTGTTAAGAGCTACCATGCCTATTCAGGAGGGTGAAGCTGTGGGTGTGACATAGATAATGATTCCCCTGAACTAATATAAGCATAACCACCCCTATTTGTAGAAATGCAATGCATATGTGTTGGTAGTTGATGAATATGTAATTTCTAGTGGTTTAAATATTTGCATGTTCGTCTCTAAGGTGCAGAAGCACTTAACTAAAGACAGAGTCCCACCTATGCAGAACTCTTCCTTATGTTAAAACCTATTTGCAAGGAGCCAAAGGGGGAACAGAGAGACACTGGGAACAAACAACACTTCTCCCTCCAGATATGTCTTTCCAGATCTTATCACCACACAAGGTTTGAGGCACTGGTACACAATAGCCAGACTCTTATACCTTGTCCTTTTCTTAACCAAGTACATTGACACACTGCTTTGAGAGAGAATAGTAAGTCATTTAGTTCTTATTTCAGCATACTAATACTTGTGAATTGTCTGCAATATTATTTTATGTGCTTAGCTGTTATGATTTCAAGCTTTGCATTATCTTGCAAAAGTCTTCTAAAACTGTTTTCATTACCTCATTGGGAATCAATCTTCTCTGTTATTAGGATGTTATGACATCAATAGTGAAATGTTAGAACATTGTTTATTTTGGTAACAGTAAACTCCTCACAATTATTTATGGCCTGTTATTTTAAATTTTCTCCACTGTAGCAAAAGTGATAGAATAAGAGAGAATGGCCTCAAGCTGCACCAGAGGAGGTTTAGACTGGACATTGTGAATAATTTTTTCCCTGAAAGGATTGTCAGGCTTTGGAACAGGCTGCCAGGGAGATGGTTGAGTCACCATGCCTGAATGTGTTTAAAAGCCACGTAGGTGTGGTGCTTGGGGATATGGTTTAGTGGCAGACTTGGTAGAGCAGGTTAATGGTTGAAGTCTATAATCTTTAAGGTCTTTTCAATAGTGATTATGAACTGTGTAATGCTGATATTAAAACCATTGAAAGCAGGCTTCTCTGTGCTGCACAAACAAAAGCAATCCAGTATCTCATTTACATTCCTCTCCTGGTGTGTGCAGCAAATCTATAAATAGAATATGCCACACAGAGAAATTTATTATTGCAGCTGATAGCAATTTTCTTTTGCAAAGGTGTCTAGAGGCATTATTCATGACATTCATTCTGGTAGACTCTCCAGCTGAGATTCTTGTTCCCCAGAACTGCAGGTGGTCAGTTTAGAAACACACTATCAACCACCATTCACAAAGACTGTCACAAAACTTATTTGTCTTTTTTTTTTTTTAAGGAAAAAAAAAAAAAGAAATTAAAAAAAAATAAACAACAACCAAACAAAAAAAGACAGGAGCTGTTTCAGCTCCTGATTGCATATAGATATTATAGTAGTGAAGAGATTTTTAAAAATCACATACATGCATTTGACATTTTATCACTGAACTTCCTAATGATTATGCTATTATCTGAAAAAATGTAATGACTGTGGTTTGATACAGCTCACATCATGTCTTCTGCATTCATATCCACAGGTACACATGACCTTATCAAGTATAAAACAGAGACTTTCTGTTTGATACTAAGGATATGTAATAATCATATGAACCGACATATCTAGCTGTCACCTAATTAGAGTCATAAAACAAGGAGAAAATCAAATAGACCCTTAAATAAATTATGTTAATATAAGAGATAGGTAGGAACGTGTAACACTCCTGCTTTTCCTACCTGATTTCATTTTTCCTACCATATCTGATACTGAACTATCTTTGTATAGTAAAAATTCATACAAGAAGAATATACACATTTGTAAATATTTGTTTTTTCAAACCTCAAGACTGATTACAACTTACATTTTCTCTTGCCTATTCTAATACTCTTTGTATGACTGATAGTGTAGGATATATGAAAGCAGAGATATTACCTATTTATGCTGAATCTATTTCAATATAATCACTACTATAAATATTCATATTTCCTTTTTTCTTTATATATTACTTTATTGTCACAAGCTATGTGTAATACCTGACTGTACAAATTATGTTTCTGTTTACAGAGTAAACCACTAAGTTCCCATTGGTTTTGGAACTTTCTTTCAGTTTTGTTTTTTTTTTCAGAGATAATAGAAGAGCTGTTTTTCTGAAGCAGTTATTTCAACTCTGTAATGAAAGAAGCAGTACAAATAACCAGTGAGACATTAGAAAAGTCACATATCTTATCATGAAAGGATAAATAAATTAAAATACAAAATTAAACTCAAAAGGACCTGGCAGCCCAAGTTACCCATAAAGCATTCTGGCACATCTAATGCCAAACTTACAAGCAGAAAAAAGAGTAAAAACAAAGAAATATAATATACCCATAAGTCAAATGCCACTGATTTTCTGTAAGTGAAAAAGCCATCCTGTTTGGGGTTTTTTAAAGTGTATTTTGGTATTTATACATATTTTTTTTGTTTTTAATTTACATTTGTCAGTGATAAAGAAAATTGGTTTTGTGAATGCCCGAAACTCTACTCTGGAAAACTCTGCCAGTTTGCAACTTGTGATGAAAATGCATGTGGAAACGGTGCTACGTGTTTTCCAAAGTCCAGGAGAGATGCTGTTTGCCTTTGTCCATACGGAAGATCTGGCATCCTCTGCAATGATGGTAAGAAATATATTCTTCATGCATTGATCATAGTCAGCATCTCTTTCTTTGAATGCTGATAATGAGAAGAGAGGACAGGTGGTGCTGATCAGGTGAAGGACATGACCAGACAAGTGTACTCACCAGCCAACTATTTTCATGTGGCTGGCCCTCTTAATCCCTGTATCCTAATTTTCTACACTTGTTCCTCCTCAAACCACCTAATTCCCTCCTTCACATCACCTTTGGTTCCTTTGTGCTGAACAAATCACTGGTGTTAACATAAAAGTCTAATAATTTTAATGAGCCTAAACCAGTAAAAATAATATTTTTGCATAATAATAATTATTTATATTTTTTTTAACACTTTCACCTAGGCACAGACTGGGGGCGTTCCCTGGTTGGTACAAGAAACTGGTACAGTCTGTAAAATATAAGTCCAGTATGTTTGACATATCTGTAAGCAATTTTGATATATAAGATGTAGAAATTTTCGAGGAAATATTAGGGTATCATTGTACTGCAGAGTTGCAACTACTTCCTAAATGTGAGTAAAGCAGTTCATTTGGTTGGAATAGAAGTGAACACTTGGACTTCTAAAGTCTTGATGTTGTTAATTTTATGTTACACAAGAATCTGGGCCCTTCCAGGAGGCTGTTGACCATAATATGAAGCATTTTGTTAAGCCAGGAATCAAAAGCAAGTGCTTTGTAAGAGTGAAGGTAAATTTTAAGGAAGAGGTATTTCAAAGGAATGTGAATTGGTAAAATAAGTAATTGTGTCAATTTCAGTGTTTTAGACTAAAGTTCAACCTTTTAGTTTCACTATGTGTTCCACTTAGGTACATATGTGACAGCATAAATGGAGTCCTAACTAGCATTACATTTAATAAAAACACAGTGTCAAGAGCCATCCATAGCATGCTTTCAGAGCAATCTTTATGTTCCTTGAAACATTTCTGAGCAACATTTATGGTAATGTTTCACAGTGCAAAGGAGTCCAGCAGATTTTCTCTAGCATGTGTTCCCTCCATTATAAAATTGATTTCATAGTGCTGAAGTGGGAATAGTCACTTGCTCCAAGGTCTGTAGAATGAAAATCAGCCTGCAAGGGAATTTCTCCAGTGCAACTATGTTTGGCACACAGTGTCACCTTCAGAGTTGTTTGGGTCTGCAAACTATATCGTGCAGTTTGGTGACAGCTGATGCCCAAAGGGAATATCTTTAGATTTTTTAAAAAAACCTGCATCACAATGTTTCTTTCTGGTCAGTGCTAAGAGACTTTGGGAAATGCTGATCAGGATTGCTCTTCCTGTTTGAGAAACTTCATTTTCTGGGTCATTTGCTTTTAGCTGGGCCTTAGTATCCCCCTCTTTCCAATGTGTCATAAAAATTATACAAAACATACATAGGCACACTCACACACTATTAATGTCACTGCTGTAGTAGTAGTTTTCCAGATTCATATATTTCATCCTGGAGCAGTGAAAACACTTTTATTATTTTTCTTTGTTTCCATGCATGGCTTTTTCTTTACCTATTAAATTGTCTTTTTCTTTACCTGTGAATTTTCTCACTTTTATTCTTCTAATTCTCTCCCTTATTCCTCTGTGAGGGAGTGAGCAAGTGGCTGTATGGTGCTTAGTTTCCAGCTGGGCTTAAACCATGACTCCTTTTTGGTGCCCAACCTGAATTCAATCACTGCTTCCCATCAGAAGGCAGGTGTTCAGCAGCTGCAGGAAAGCAGGGCTTATGTGTAATAGTGACTTGAGAAGGCAAACACCGTAGCTCCAAACACCTTCCCCTTCCTCTACCTTCTCCCCAGATTTTACATGATGAGCATGATGTCATATGGTACAGGATATCCCTTTGGCAAGTAGGTGTCAACTGTCCCAACTGTGTCCCCTCAAAACTTCTTGTGCATCCCCAGCCTTCCCTGGTGGGGTGGTGGGTGAGGCAGAAAAGGCCTTGACTCTGTGTCAGTACTGTTCAGCAATAATGAAAACATCCCTGAATTATCAACATGAATTTTCAGCACGAATCCAAAACAGAGCCCCATACAAGTCACTATGATGAAAATTAACTCCATCCCAGCAGCACAGCCTTTCATCTGTCTTGGTTTTTTGTAGTGTGTTGCAAAGCTGTGGCTCAAAGTTTATTGGCACTGAACACTGAAAGGAACATTAATTTTAATTCATTATGGAAAATTCAAAGATAATGAAACCATTATTCTCTTCCTTCTTTGTTTAGGTTTTTTTCAAAGTACAGTTGATTTTCATTTTGCCTCACACTTTTATGCTCATCTCTGCTAAGATGTGCAATGTTAGGGAAGTAGGTTGCCAACCATAGTAATATATTTATATAATGGGATAATTTGTCATTATTTGTTTGTGAGGCAATGGGACATATCATAACTTATTGCTTCTTCAGTACTGGGAATGCAGAAGAGGACAATGACAAATGGCATAGGTCTGACAGTGTCACAAGACAAGATCAAGGACAAAAAAGGTGATAAAAGGCTTCAGTACTCTGTCAGAGTTTTAGGAAGAGTGTTAATTTGGAGTTAATTTTTACACGGCTCATAGTCAAAGCCATTGGGACACATCTCTGGTCTTTACCACTTCAGACTGTATGCTGCAAGAGTAAGAGTAGAAGTCAGCTTGGATGGTTATCTAGGCAGGAAAAGAGAAATAAACCAGTGTGCTTAGTGGTCTTGTGTGGTATTTCAACCAGCACAAACATTTTAAAGAGTTTGGAAGGACTGTGTTTCAAGGAAAAGAACACTATAAGATTATAGAATTTTCTGCACAGTCTTAGCTCCATAGTTTTATAACAAAAGAAAAATAAAAGGAAAAGGTGAAAATATCTTGCTTGACACTATTTTACTAATCACTGTATTTTTCATGCAGGGTTGTGTTTTTTGTTTGTTGTTTGGGTTTTTTTTAATTATTTCAAAGGTAAAAATACATGAGTATGGCATACTAGTCTAGATTAAAATCAAACTAATGAAGGTCATTGCATGAAAGATATCTCAAAAACTGAATGTTATACACTGCTGCACCTTTTAACTTTTTTATGTGATCGGATAAAGATATCTTGATAAATAATAGTGTATAAAAGAAACATGATTAAAAATGCAGTATAGTGGCATTCCACAAATAGATAAAATATAGAGATAATGTAAAATTAGATATATAGATTTAGCCAGGAGTATATAAGCTCTTTGACACATGATTATTTAACATTTCTAAATACATTTTACTCTCCAAAGATTAGCATGTACCTATCTGCTGAGGATAAGGTAGTTAATTAGATGCTGCAGCTGTCTTTTACTAGGTGTGACAAACTGCTTCAACACCATGGAGAAAACTGTGAAGAAATAAACCAAAATAATGTATAATTATTTTCATAAAACATGCCTGTGGGCTTCCTGTTGCCTTATACATTATTACTCTATTTGGTGACCATATGCCTATTTAGGTATAACTCCATATGGTGGTTACACACCATTTCAGGTACGTGTAAGCATTGTGTGCACACAGAGAAGGACCAGTACACAGGGGAGCAGAGGTGGGGTATGACAGCTAGTTAACAAGTGCAGTTAGTGCTTCCACAAAACAACAATAAAAAACAGGACAATCCCTTTGATCAGGGAATTTGAAATTCCCCAAACCTGTCTGGGGGTCTGAGATGCTCATCTGGAGGAAAAAACATGCCATGCTTCCTTTCAGCTCCCTGATTAACCACTGGTACATAAATCTTTGCACGTTCATTCAAATAGTAAGTATAGCCATTAGTAATATACTGGATTTACTGTTGGTTTGACTTAGGTAATTATACTAGATTTTAATTTCTTATTCTGTTATTATACTAAGATAAATTGTTTATCCCAAAAGCTGTTGGCTGGGGCTGTCTGTTACCACATTAGAGATGTCTTAAGACCCTGTGATGCTGGGTATGTCATGGAATGTACTGCATGGCATTAAATTACAGGCAAAAAGGGTTGCCCCTTCTAAAAGGGATTGAGAAGCCCAGACAATGCTGCTGCAGAGTGCCACAGCCTATTCATGCCAAATCTCCTATATTAGATAACAACATTAACAGTAGGTATACAAGGTATATGAATGGTACCACATCCAGTTGGTGTCTGGTGACTAGTGGTGTACCCCAGGGTTCAGTACTGGGCCCAGTTCTATTCAACTTCTTTAACAGCTATGTATTCCTTCTTTGCCCAGTCCATCCTATTGCCTTCATTATTACCACTGGACCCAGTCACATTCTGTGCTCAAGTTGGATAGAGATTAACTGCTCAAATACTTTCAATATAATCTCTTATCCAGTCTTTCAGGATTAAGTTTTACACATCTATTCTTACTTTGTTTCCTGTTTTTCACTAGACCATACTGTCAATACAAGCATTAAGTTATCTCTGCTCTGAGCATTGCTATAGAAATTAACTATAGCAGTCTGGGTGCTCATCCCCAGCAAGTACAAATATGTGTATAGATTTAATTTTATTTGGGTTTTTTAATCCCATGGTTTTCTGAGCATAAATTATACAAATTAAAAATTATAAACTATAAACTTTTATGTCGCAAAGCTGGTAGTTGTTTGAATTAACCTACATGCTTTACTTATTCAGTGGCCAAAGTACAGGGAATTTTCATGAAATTGAACCTAAATGAGATTTTTAAAAAAGTTTCAAAATTTGTCAGTACTGTAAATTATGATTTTTAGGTAATACCTGAGTATTCAGACAGTTCAAATAATAGACCAAATAATGTGAACCATTCATGTGTGTTCTATTTGCTTTGCTGCAAATTCATCCTTTTATGTTGTTTCTTTTTATTATTTCTCTACCTGTGAAGAAATACTATTCTTTAACGTCTTCAGCACATCCTTGTACTTACTTTCATTCAGATGTGTGTCAGAGATGGCATTCCTTTTAATAGCAGATTTTCTTTGTATGTTTTCTTTTGTCTACCTCAGTGTTGAGTAAATATTGCAGTGCATTTCTAACAATGTTCTACAGAAACCAGGAGATGGCAGTAGTCGCCAATAATTCATTGTAAAAGAAGCTTTTTTTACAAAAGCTGAAAAGGGATTACACTCAAACTATAATTGCAAGTATGTAAAATATTACAACTTATCGAATTATTAGTATAATTCATTAGTATTTGATTTCTAAAATGGGTTATTAAAGAGAACATGAAAATACATATATAATTTCCCCTAATAATTTTCTTTTTTTTTTTTTTGATCCAGTTATTGATATCAGTCACCCAAGTTTCAATGGCACAGATGTGTTTGGCTATACATCATTCCTATCCTATTCTACAATCCCATATATCACTTTCTACTATGAATTCCGCTTAAAATTTCAGTTAGCAAACCATCACTCAGCTTTACAAGATAACCTGATTTTTTTCACTGGACAGAAGGGCCAAGGTAAGATTTATTTCTGCTATCTATCCTTACAGGCTTTCATATATTCATTACACAAGTAGGATAGAAATATATACAGCTTTTTCTTTATTCCTTTTAGGCTATAATTTCATAAGGAAAAAAATAATCTCTTCTGTACTTTTTTTTTTAAACACAGAGTAAACAATCAATTTTTTTTTTTAATTTTTTTTTTCATTAAAAAGTACAACTGTTTCCACTAATTAACAGTTAATCTGGTGCTTGAGGTAGTATATTTCTAAATAAATTGAAACCAGAAGATGAAGGTTCTCCTTTCAATCTCGAACATGTATTTCATTATTTATTACATTTATTTGTGCACTTTTGAGCGATGTTGCTTCAAATCTTTATTGGAAAATCAATCCATCGATCCAACATAAGCAGCCTGCCATTTCTTCCACCTGTGTCCTCAAACAACCTGCCACAAGAGTAGCTGTGAATTGCTGCTGTTGTCACAGTGGGTGTACTTCCATAGCCCACAGAACTCTCAACACTGAAATCCCACCCTGTGGCAGCCAGAATTGGGCTCTGTGTTATTTATGGAACATGCATAACATGAAACCTTAACCCCTAAAATCATTCAATGCAAGTTAACCCAAACATCTGTTGCCCAATAAGTTGTGCTACAATCTGTATAGTCAATTATTCAACTTGACCTGATTAACAGACAACAGGTTATATAAATCACCTTATGATATTTTAGTGATACATTAGGTATTTTGGTATCTCTTCACAGCACCCCCTGTGTCAGGCTGGCATGGCCTCAGCACTGAAATGGCATAAAACAGCAACTCTACTTCTGTTCTGTCCATCTTAATGGTACTATACACACAGAACCTCTAACATTCATGAAAGTTGAGAAAAAAAAAAAAAAGAAATGTTAACATAGACTTAAAACAGCCAGGGCAGAAACTACTTTATATATTATTGACATAGCAAAAAATAGTAATTATTTTTATGTTGACTCTTTCCTCAGTTGGAACATAAGCTAAATTTTTGGTGCAGAGCTGTCTTGTGGGATTGTTGAAGCCTAGAAGGGATGCTTAGTGGTGTCTTCTAGATACTTCACTGTATGCAAATCATCACATGAGTTTGACAGAGATGGCCCATGACTTAGGAGAACCCTATGATTATGCTGAACAGTATCAGAAAATTACTAATTTGGGAAGATGCAATAGGAGAGAAATTATTATTAACAGTTTTAAGATACTGAGGTTCCAGTATACATTATTAAGAATCCGTTTTGGGGAGGCATTATGCAAGTATATACATATTGCAACAATTATTCAAAAAAAAAAAAAAAAGAGTTTTAAAATTTCAGACAGCATTCCATATAACACTTTGTCTTTAATGTTCCTCCCCTAGTTTCACAGGCCAAATCATATAAGTACATTGTGGATGCTGCTGAAAATAGAGACCTTGGTAACGACTTTAAAAGAATTGGTATTGTAAGTTTGGAAGTCCTTCACCAGTAATGTGCTAGTTGAACCAAAGGCTGTGGGGTTTCATTCAGTCATGAACAAATCATTATAATAAAAATGAATAGTGTTTGTGTTTTATTCAATCGAATATGGATGTCACTACCTTGCTCTAGTATGAAAAGAATCTTCCTTCAAAAAGCCTACAAATATGTTCCAAATTTCTGTAATTTCTATTTTAAATCTGCAAGGATACCAGAAGTAATATTACAAGTTAAACATAGAATATCAAAAATATATACAAAACTTAACATTTTCAGGGCTAAAGTTTTCATAAACTGGCACATTTTCAGTGGACTTGAAGACGATGTTATGCATCAGTACTCACTAAATAAGTAGTTATACTATTTTTTTCTTTTTAGGACTGAATGGAGATGATTTCTTGGAGTTAGGCCTCCGTAATGGCAGAGTAGTATATAGCTACAATCTAGGTTCTGGAACAGCAACACTCATTAGTAAACCACTTGATCTGACACTCAATATTCATGTAATCCATCTTGGTAGATATCTCCAAAAAGGCTGGATGAAGGTAAGAAAGTATTTCCTTTAGAAGGATAGTTTTTAGATAAAAGTGCTTTTTCACATTTTATAGGAAAAGTTTTAAGAATTACTTTTGTGTTTCTCTGTTAAGTTTGGAGGACAGTCTTTATTAGAAGTTCCTAAATAAGATAAATTCTCTTTTGTAACAAATATAAATATTTCATTGCAAGGTGGATGATCAAAAGAATAAAACTGTCACTTCTCCTGGAAGACTGGTTGGACTCAATGTCTTCAGTCAGTTTTATTTAGGAGGCTATCGTGAGTATGCTCCAGAACTCCTGCCAAAGGGAACCAGATTTAAGAACAGCTTTCAAGGTAAAGATGATACTGTTTTCAATTCATTTTAAAACATGCATTAGAGTATTTCATCTGCTTATGAAAAAGACCTAAAATCTCTATTGTATAAGGAAACAAATTAGGATATCCTTGGCTAAGATTCCTGTGTCTTTTTCATTATTTCACTACAAGTACTGTTAGTTTCAATACAGTATATTTATTGATTATTCTTACTGTTTAAAAAGTCTCTACCTCAGAATTTTGTAAAACACTTAGTACATAAACAGTTTTCTCTTTGTCCCTATCATTCACAGTATTAAGTCTGTTATATTTGCCAATTCCTTTCACGTCCAGTTCCCATCAGCAGCTTGTCTCTGTTCTCCTGAGCATATTGACTTTAAAGTAATCTACACTTTTTTATGACCAATTTTATATGACATTTTCTTATGTAGTCAGCATCTTATTTGTTCTTTTAGTTTGCAAATCTCCAGTTTTAGCTCTCGGGATCAGAAATAAACCTCCACAGCCCTTTTCAAGAGTGGGAGCTGCAAAATACCACTAACATAGAATAAAATTTTGAACCATTTTATTCCAATTAATCTACACCTATAGGCAGCCCACAGAAAAAATCTGGAAGTGACAATGAAAACAGTAGTTGATTAAACCACTCAAACTTTGGGAAAGCTGCTGTTGTGTGCTTTTAAAGACATGATTTATGAAACCCTTTTGCTTCTGATAGGAGTGTACCTCTCCTTTTGCAAGTAACCACTACTGGATCAAGACATAGAGGTCAACCTTGCTGCTGCAGGCTAACTGTTCCCAGTGCCTTTGTGTAATCATTTAGGATTTCTACTCTGTACAGCTACAGTTTCAGAGCATTTCCTCCCTTAACCTGCATGCCTTTAGTGGTTGTTCTTCAAGTAATTTCCTCTGGGGAGGAAGAAACTGAAAATAAATGTCTTTAATAAACTGTAATTTAATAATAAAATGATAGGGAATTTTAAGTTTGGGAAATTTGGAGATCAGCACTTACAGACAATTTTGATAGGCTGAAGAATGTTTGATGTTACTTAGACCATCCAATCTTATTCTCCAGTGAGAAACCGAAGAAATTAGTGAAGGTAGAGGTCAGATGAAGCAGTCAAGTTCTTGTGGAGTTTAAGGTATTCTGAAGTTAGAGCATCACCTGAATTTGTAGCTCCTTGTGGGCTTAAAGGAGTATTTTGTAAATGGGAACATGTAGGATAGTTTACTTATGTGGGCAGTTTTCTTCATTGTCCTATAACAGTGTAATTAAGTTATCTTTGAGAGTTTTCTGAGGTCTGTAGCAGAGCATACTGTAACTGCTCTACAAAGTCAGTGTGGATTTTAGGTAGCTGCAAGTCTTGTGGCCAAAGAGACTCAGCCTGCTCTTTATGGACAATCTGAAATGGAGTATAAAACCAACTGCCTCATGCCCAGGTCTGAACAGCTCAACACTATGACTCACCTACGTAAAATGAGATAGAGAATTATTTGGAAAAAGCCATCAGTAACAGCTGAATTTCCAGATCTCACATCTCTGAGACAGGAAGAAAGAAATCTGGTGTCAGGGAGAAAAACAGTGGTACATTTCTGATGCTTCATGCTCCATGTTACCATGACAGCAGGATGCAGTTCCTAGCCATAGAAAGAACTGATAAAGAGCCAGGGCTTGCATCTAGAACTAAATGAAGAATAGAGAGGAAAGAGCAACTAATTATTCCTGTGGTTCTGTTCACAAATAGGATGAAGTATGGCTTCTATAAAGCAATGTATTTTTTGACAGCAAATAGTTATGAATGGAGAAATAAATAGGTAAAATAAGCTCTTAACATAAAGCTGAATTATTAAGAAACCTCTTTCACACTGAGAGAGCCACCTCTTCCCATAAGTGATTTTTGCAATAATGTAAATAAATCTCCAGCTACTGCAATCACTTTCTAAAATAAATTAAACAACTCAGATGTGTTCTAGAGAAATACAAATATAGCCTTGCAGTCAAACTTTGTGTTCATAATAGTCTAGAATACATTGGAAGCCTGCCAGGGCAAAGACTACTTTTTTTTATGTTCCTGCATCACAGATGTCACAGAAGGAAAGTCACTTCTGAAATAGTTCTTAGTCAGTGTTGCCTCTTGCATCATGTTTTGTTATTAATCATATGGGCCCTATGTATGTTTGGGTCACAGCTCAGAGCAGCATTGGGTAGTCATTTTAGGGGCCATCTTCTCTTGTAGACAAACACCCCAATACTTGCAAGCAGTCAAGAAAAACAGGGAGAAAGTAAAGTACTTAAGGACAAGAAGAATTTTAGAAATGCATCAATTCAGTATTGCTTTCAGATAGACCAGTTTATATTATATTAAAGATAATTTGCATTATATGGATATATATAACATTTTTTAAAAAAGTAAACTTGCATAATGAAGTAATTTTTTTAATTATAATCTCAGAAGTTCCCTTAATTCATTGTTGGTGGCTCTTGTTTTTTGAGTTCTTCTCGACTGGGTGGTATAATTGAAAGTAATAAGGAAAGTCATTGACAGAATGCTCTAAGTGTGATCTAAAGAGTCACTAGACAAAAGATTACTAACAAAAAGGTAGTATATCCTCTGTGATTACACTGCCTTGTTCATTTCAGCTTACTTGCATCAAGCTCTGATCTTCAGAATCAAGCCAAGTTTAACTTACAAATTCAGAAACTTCTTTTGAGTTCCTCTTGGCTCTGTCAGAAAACCTCTCCATTATTCAGAACAGTTGGCAGTCACTCATTAAAAGAGGCCCAGAACTGGCAGAGCAAAGGGAATTTGGGTCAGAAACAAGCACATTCATCAGCTGATGCTTCTGCAGAAAGCTGTATAGTGCTTGATACAACAGACTCAGATTGTTTCTCTGAGTTCATCAGTATCTCACTAAGAAAGAAGAAAATTAAGTGAAAAATTCAGCTTAACTCATAAAGCTCTGCCAAAATATTCTCGTATTTGCTATATGTTTTGTTTACAAGTGCTCAGAACAGTTTCTAACCTAGATGTTCTGCTGGTACAGTTAAAGTAGTCATCAACACAAACGCCAGTGAACGGGTACTCAGTGTGCTTTCCACTGTTTACACAGAGCACTGGGCTGCTTTTCCTTAGCACTCCAGCAAGACTTAGGAGAACAGGACACGCTTTATCTGCTACTGATAAACAGATAAAATATTAGATTTACAGAGCATATGGTGGCCTAAACCCTGTTAAAAGCAAAACAGCAATAATAGATTGCAAAGAATTGGCAAACTCGGATTTTTTTGAATTGCTTAATATGAGTTTTTGAATTATCTGTTATTACTGTTATTTTTTAATTATTGGCACATTATTATCTGTCAATATAAACACAACTATAAAATGTATGTGTTATGGAAAAGCTCCTAAGAAAGCTACTTTTACTAACATTATTCTAACTAGTTAAAATGGTTATCTTGCTATAAATATTACTTTGCTTTTTTTCAAAACAAATTATGTGCTTATAAAAATTATACAGTTTGACATTCATTGTGTCTTTCAATTGCAAGTCTTTTTCTTATGTGATTTCAGAGAATCATGCAAAAACTCATACTAAGTGATTTTAAAATAAAAACTGTCATTACTTGCCATTACCTTTCCCTGCTTTTACTATTAAGCAGAGGTCCTCTGGCATGCAGTGCTGAATGACTACTTTTCTCATGATTTCAGGTACTTAAATGTGCACCTTTAAATGTCACTTTAAATCACATGGATGTTCAGGTAGATTTTTTTAAGTTACATGATCCAAAAAAAAAGATATATGTCATAATTTGCAGCTTTGCAGTATATAAATAAACATGTGGATCTGGAAGCATTATTCAGAAATACCACTAAATTAAGTTAGACCCATAAGGCAGTCACTAGGAAGATCAAAGACTCTCCAAAAAAAGCAATCCTCAAAAGGCCCACAGGCTAAGGAGTTGCTGCCTGGTGGCAGCAAATAGGGAACATCCCTGCTTCACTCTGAAGCATTGGCTCCTGATTTCTCTTGGGATTCCGATGATTATGATGCAGATTAAGGGAATGCAAGGCATAGATCCTAGAACTGTCACTCAGTCATCTCTGCAAATAAACTCTTACAATGGTCCCTGACAAATATTTGGTCTGTGACAACTATAATTTTTCCAACGAATTATTTAGTGTATTTATGGATTTACAATAATCTAGGGACCATTTCTCTAGTAGTCTAGGTGCAGCTATACTGTTCTGAACAGTAATAAAAGTTTAGTAATGTCATCATGACTACACTAGGATATTTGCCCAGGGAACCAAGTAACAGGCCCTGGAAGTGTTTACCTTACTATTATACATTAAGGTTTTAAATTATTTTCTGAGATAAGGAGTCTAAAGGAGTAGAATACACCTACTTTAAAATGTGGTCATGTGAAATATCATCTGTATGTACCAGACACTGAATTCACTTAAGAAAGGAAGAATCTGTGTCTTTCCCTGAAGAGGTCTTTTTCAGACTAAGCAAAGTCAAGTCCACATTCCACATACATTAAATAGACTTCTCATTGTCACTGTTTTTACTGGGGTTGTTTTTGTAGTTTGCTTTTGACCACTTTTACCTGATATTAGATACATTCCTGTAAAGACATGCAAGTGTAAACACTAATTTGCACCTAATCACTCCTTAGTAACTGACTTTGTATCCTCTCTGTTCCTTGAGAAATTGCTTGTTGTTTTATCTATTGTTAAATGAAGTAATCTACATTCATCTACTCATTTGACTTAACAGAAACTAGCCACTATACCATCATGAAAACGTTACTGTTGCCCATCTACTGAAAACATTCTAGTGGAACCTATTCATTGAGGATTTACACTGTCCTATTGTTTGTTTTGAATTCCTGTATCTGTTTTAAACTTAAAGATTTTGGGGTTTTTTTTCTGCTTTTGAGGTTGCATTTTTGATGTTCAAGTGCGCACCAGCATCAATCAAGAGTTTAAATCACCAGGGACTCCAGAAGGTCACCCTAATTCTGGTCGCAGTGTTGGACAATGTAAAGATTCCCCATGCAGTTTAATAAAATGCAGAAATGGTGGGAAGTGCAGAGAAAGTGGCTCTACTGTTTAGTAAGTATATTTTTATTTTTATTTTTTGATTTAGACTACAGCATAGATCTCTAGACTAATACGGATGGTAATTAGTGTTTTGCAAACAGAAATCTACAGGAGACAATAATCTTATACAGACAGAAAGAGAAGAAAGATAAAAAAAAGAAGTGAACTGCTTAAGTTGTCATTCAGTTACCAGAAAAAATTCCATGGAATGGTTCTGCTTCACTGAAGTCACTGGAATCCACAATTACTACAAAATGCATGGGAAAAAGCATCTGGATGATGCTTTTGGTCACATGATTTAGTTCTATGTAGTTCTACAAGGAGCAGGTATTTGGACTTGATGATCCTTACAGGTCCATTCCAACTTGATATATGTCTTTAAATGCCTGAGATTCAAGGCACCAGTGATGTTACAAGCCATAGGGCTCTTTCTTCTGGACTGGAAAGACAAGTAACCACAAGTATGAAAATACAGAGAAAACTAGACCAGCATGGCAGGCCACATGATGAAAAGGATTTGAAATGTTTCCTCTTCCCTTATCTAAAGATTAGGATATGTTAGATCTAAACTTCTCAAACCCAGTCCAATTTACTTAGAAGTGTTAGGTAGAGGAGGTTGTATTCATTCACAGACCTTTGCCACTGTAGACCAGAATAAACATGCTAATCTCTGTGAAAATAACTTTCAACTCGTTTAAAAACCTAACTTTTACTAGGTCCTAAAAGGCAAGAATGAAAAGAAACAGACATGCAGACAGAAGCAAGGGAAAGGGGAAGAACCTTTGTGTATGCTGCCCAACAACAGTATCTTCAGCTGCAAACACCCTGCTTCATAGCTCTAGAAATGGGCATTTCTGTTTGCAGTCAGGGGGTTAAATTACTTTCCTTTCTTGTTAGCTTTCATGCATCAAAGCATGAAAACATTTACAGCTGAGGCAGAAAGCATGTTGACTTTGATGAATTGAGATGCTTGTGTTTTTACAAGATCCTGTCCTCTTTTCCCCTTCACTCCAAAAAGCTGTTTATCACTCTGACTGGCTTGTTGGCTGTGCTTTGTTTACATGTTGTCTGATCTGAAGGTTTGGTGAAACAGCAGTTTCACAGACTCCTCATTATGTTTTGCCAGAAACAGTGGGCTGATTAATGGAGAAAGTGTAGTCCAGTGAGTTTGAAGGAAAAATCAAGATTTCGCATATATACAAAAAGACATGGGCTAAGAATAAATCAAAATACATGGCATTTCATTCTTCGCTTCAAGAAAACATTTTCAGGGGAAAAATCAATAAGTGCTTTTATTCAGGGGAATATATATATATATTTTTTTTATAAAGTGCTACTAAGTTCTAAAATACAAATAGGTCTAACAAACTATTTGAGACTTTTTAGTAAGGAGGGAATTTTTAACATCAGTGCCAAGTGTACTCTGTATTTTTAACAATTTATATAGAATTAATACTAATTTTAAATTTATGGGTTAGAGTGGATTTTTCTTATATTCTTCTGGCCTCAAAGAAAGAAAGGCATAAGGAGTAGTCGGCACTAACAAGTCCAATGATTCAGTCAGTTTAGAAGTTATGGCTTAGGTTTGTAATCATAGCTACACAACACTCAGATTGCAACATCTTCATGGGCAAATCCACTATCCACTTTTCCATCATGTGCTTCAGCAAACCTACTTCTGATGTGCCCATTATGAGAATTTATCAAATGAATAATGGCTAAGTGAATGGCAGTTGATAACAGACTCCTGTTTCTGGCCAAAATTTGGAATTGTTAGCAATTGCCTTAAACTGACAACAGGGGCAGGTTTTTTTATGGCTGCTCTTCGCTGCTTTTTTTGCTCTTTTAATGTCCAATTTGATGACTCCTAGTTTATGAAGCCAAGTCCTTTTTGAGTTATTTGCAAAGAAAAACACACACAAAAAAAAGTGAGATTTTTGTTTGCTTTTTTCCACAGATGCTAATATTGTAATGCCAAGATTCAAAATAAAATGTTCCTATTAGGTACCTTTTTCTTTCATAATAAAATAAATGTATCAAAAAGTTAAATGAGAAACTTTGTTACTACACTTTTCTGTTAACCATTTTGTATCAGATCAATAAATATAGGGATCCAATTTTGAAATGTTGATTACATTGCTAATGGCATGCTGATTTCTTTTGGTAATAAATGGTATGTTGTTTCCTTTTGCTTACCCACTGTAGCTGTGACTGCCTCACTGGATGGAAAGGTGCATTTTGCACAGAAACGATGTCAGTATGTGAACCTGAGCATGACCCTCCACATCTGTGTAAGCAAGGAGGTACCTGTGTGCCACTGCCTAATGGCTACACATGTCACTGTCCTCTTGGAACAACTGGTGCCTATTGTGAACAAGGTATGTCAGATGGACAGTACCCTGTATTTACAGTTATGCAATAATGCTAGGCAGAAAACCACAGTATTTGTCATGTAGCAGTTAAATGTAGTGTAAAGACACAAAGTACAAAATAGATTTTATTTAAGAAAGTAGTGCTCCTTTCTGTTAGAAAATTGAAGTCATTTAAAGCTATTAATAGATATTCTTTTCTGACTCCACTTATTTTTAACACCATTTGTTGCTTCTTGTTTTTTCAAATCATTCAGCCAAATTAATGGTCAGTGCAACATTGTCAGATACTGAGGGGACAGGAAGCATTGCAGAGAAGTGTCATAGTGCTTAGTTTAATTCCCAAGCTCACCATCATGAAGTATGTTGAGAAATATACTTAAGAGTTCAGTATTACACATCTGAGTATACTTCAGAGGTAGGAAGCATCTGGGACCTTATCCAATTTCTGACACTAATGGAGAGGTTCCTGTTGACTTCACCGTCTATTGGGTAGGGATGCCCTGAGAATGATGATAAATATACAAACATTACTGAAATAATCTTCAAGTGTCTATTTTCACTGTCTTTGCTCCACCATGTCACCCTCAAAATATGTCCTCAGTTTGCTCGCTTTCTATTTTCTAACCTCATGTAAAGGATTTTCTCTGTTTTCTTCTCTGAGAGGTTGCAGAAATGAATATTCAGCAATGTGAATTCAACACACATGCTGCAAGCTCAATGGCTTTTAAGTGTGCAAAGTGCTTCTCTATGCAAGAAGATGTAGTACAGACTGCATCCTCCATTCTGCAACATTTAGATTCAAGTTAATATAGTACAAGCTTATGTTTTTCCTTTGAGAAGCCCTCTGTACATCTTTTGGAGAACCAAGTTACTGTTAAGCAGCTCCCTTTTCAAACTGCCTGACAGAACCCATACTCCTTTGTTGTGCCTACAGAGCACAAAACTGACAAGCTGAATACACACTATAGATGGATATAGTTTTCAAATCCCATAAGAGGAACACTTGCAATTAGTATGCTCAAACCAAAGACAATATAGCTTCTGGGAAGTCACTGCTAAATTCTTTATTCCATGTTGGAATGTACTTTACCTATTCCCTCTGCTGCAACAGTTTTCAGGGCTCTTTATATGAACTTTTCAACTTTGAATTGTCATCTCAAGTAAGGTTTTAAAAAGTAATGCCATCTGGATTCAAGACACTGATCATCTGAACATGTGCTATACATAAAGCAGGTAATTAATCAGCAAACACTCCTGTGCTTTGGTTTCAGGATAGATTTGGAGATTCTTCTGATGGCCACTATTACCAGTACAAATAGCTTATATCTGAGCAACAGAAAATTGTATTTCTTGTAGATTGTCATCTTTTAAGTAATTTCTCGACCTGATAAACACATTAGAGGGTCCCTCTCTGTTCTATTGAAAAGCTTTCTTTTTATGAATAGGGACTGTGGGTCCTGACCAAACTCTTTGCCCTGCATTTCACCTTACTCTAGCAGAATAATGAATTATCATGAGATTTTTCAAAGCAGAGTTTTCACTTTTAGTGGATGGCAAATTGCTAAAAAACAGCTGTTTATCAAGATTGGATATCACATCTCTGGATTGATGGTGGTTGTTGAAACCAAAAGAGACAGAGATCAATGAACAGCCCAAGGGAACAGGATAGAAAAAAGCGAAATTAAATGACGGAGACTAATGAATGTGCAAGAAAGAAGGAAAAAAAAATATGAGAAAAAGACAGAGGAGATTTATGAGAAAAAAAACAAACAAACAGAGGATAGTAACAAAGGGTAAGAACAAATATGGCTTTACCAAATTACAGCAACTGGTAAATACAGTACAACAGTATGGATAACACAATAATAAGTCAGGTGAATTGAGTAAATGCAGCATTAGGGTTAAACCACAACAATAAGGAAGAGGACCCTGAGCACAATTGTTATGATTACTTAAACATAAACTGACAGTAATCAAGCACTAACTGGCCTAGCAAACAGTAAAACTGCTTGTGGTACTTTACAAACTATGTACATGTGAAATAAGCATGCATATGTGCAGTTGAGGATATAACTGTTATTAAAGAGTAATCACAGAATAAATGAATAAAAATGGTTGGAAAGGACCTCCTAGATCATCGAGTTCAACCATAACAAAAAATCAAAACAAACCAAACAAAAACAAACAAACAAACAAAAAAACCCACCACAAACCAGAAACAACCAAACAAAAACCCCAAACATTCCTACTTTTAGAGCATGTCTTAAAGCACCTTGTCAATTCCTTTCTTAAATGACTCCAGGGCTGGTGATTCAACCACCTCCCAAGCAGGGCTGTGATGTATCCTGCTTTGATCAGCAACCATGAAGGATGCAGTGACTGGGAGCACAGAGTTATGGTACATTATGGCTAAACTTTAGCAGTCAGAGCTGAACTAACAAATTGGAAAACTAAGCTGGAACAAGAGGAAATCCAGGGCGAGTAAAACCTGATAAAAAACCCCAACTAGTTTCAATGGTTCATATGGCCTGAAATTCATAGTGCTTACTGGGTCCACTGTCATGATGCTGTAAATACTGAGCAATCTTCTTAGAAGGTTGCAGTAAGATGTATATTAAATAAGATAATTTAGAAGATTTAATTCTGATTAGATCAGATAATATAAATACTGTGAGAAAACTTCATGAAGTGTCAAGGATGATTCTTCCTGGGGAAGAAGCAACAGTCTAAAACCCTTTTGCTGCAGGTAGATTGATTTATAGGGTATCATTATTATCTGTGTGAACATGCTCTCTTTTTCATAAGTATTAAGAGATCTGAACATTAGAAATACAGACACATTATCCAAAATAACTGTCTGCAATTATATTCTAATCTCTACTAAATGGTATTTATTTTCAGCAGCTTGTTTCTCTTACAAGAACAGTGTCCCTGTGGGATACCTGCAATCCTGTGTCTAAGAGTGGTCCAATAATGAAGGTGCAGAGAAAAGTTTTACATAGCAATTATATATGACATTTCTCTGCAGCAGTCTTCTAGCATTCAAACATTTGTGGCTTATTTTTCCTTTTTCTTGACGTTTGTTTTATGTATTAAATCAAATCTCTCAACTTGACATAAGCAGTATCTCTTAAGGTAGTGAAAAACCTGCACAAAAATAAATTTTGAGTCAATGAAGTTCCTTTGACATTCTGTGAAGCACTGAGATATGTATTTATACATAAGATAGAATTCTTTTAGGTATTAAGCATAAGAAGTGTATGTCCTAGATAATTTACTCGATTTTTCACAGAAATGAAGAAGATCTGTAACTTCAGATTAGCTAATTGTGAGATTTCACAGATCTAATAATACTCTCATTTAAGGGGATAAAAGTGTAATATTTGAAAGACTCTATAGATGGCAGTATTGGAGAAGAATTGCCAGTGCTAAATAAAGCATGCTCTTCATCACAGTATGTCTATAAATTTTAAATTATTCAACAGTTTTCTTTAGAAGGCTTAGTTTGTGCCACATAATTTCATAAAATCTATTAAAATATTTTTTCTTGACTTTAAGGCATCATAATGCTACGCTACTGCCCTTTTCACAAAGAAATAAGTTAATAAATAGATTTCTTCAACTATATATTAGTCTCTGAATTCCATATCTACAAATACTGCCTGTCAATGTGCAGCTCTTGAAGAAATGAAAGCAAATGTAAAGAGCTTTTCATTGTTCTACTCTCAATTTAATGAGATGCTTGTCAAGCAATGAAGCCATTTCCTTGATGAAAAAATGACAGACTTCCTTTGGGTATGCTTATCAACTGAAGTAAACTTTCTAGATATTATTCTGATGTCAAATTCTTTTACTCAGATACAAAACCAGTAGTTTTATGAAAATACCTGCTAAAATGATAGAACATTAAAAAAAAAAAAAAAAAAGTAACATCATTTTCATAGTCATGATGAATGAATGAAAATGGAAGAAAGTGACTTTTGGAATAATTTTTACTATAAAAATCTTTTTCTTTCTACATAGTCTTGAATGTTACCTGGCATATTTTGATTACTATTGTAAGACAAACTCACAATATGGTTTACCTCAAGACTTTTACATGACAAGACCCCTTATGTACAAGCACACATACATACATGCTGGCTTAGATTTATCTGACAATCTGGTTAGACTTGCTAGATTAATACACAACCCATTTCAAAGTGTTTATTTGGAAAACTTGTGTTTCTATGTTTAATTATTTAAAGGACAAGTGCAGACACTCATTAGTTTGTTGGTTTGAGTCACAGTGGCTATTGTGTTCTTTTAGTTATTTAAGCAATATTGATCCCATCAAGCTTTCTGTTATTTTTCATTTTTTGAAACCTTGTGATAACATGAGAAAATGTTTAAATTGTAGATATACCAGTCATGTCCTACAAGGATAAAAGGTGCTGTTTTACCTGAAAAGCAATCTAAGCTTTTAAATTTCTCAGTAACAGTCCAGTAAATTTTATATTCAAGGTAGGCACATAAAAACATGCATTTGTAATATTTATCTCTATAATTTTCAATTACATGGATTAATCATATATAAACTCAAGAGAAAGTCATGCATGACAAAATGAAGAAATTGATATGCAGTACAACAGAATGCCCTCCACACTAGGTCAGACATGAGTGGCACTATGTCCCAATAAAAAATCAGTCATGCAGTTACGATTCTCTCCAGTTACCCAACTGTGTAAGGACAAGATCCAGCAAGCTAAGTAGGACTTAGCAGGATGGCTCTGGAATTATTTCCAGATTTCCTCTATGAACATTAACGATTTGCTGCAAATAGGCTAGTCACCTTACTTTGTGAAGATGTTCAGCATTTGGAGCCAAGGGTAAAAACCAGCTTTAAAGGCAAGGGACCTAGACTGAAGCATCTACATGTGAGTTCAAAATGTAAGTTCCCATTATGGTTAATGAATGTCTAGTTAGTAGAGTCAGTTAAGCTATTTAGCTATTAAGAAGCTTTTCTTGGTGTAGATGCTTAGTGCTGTTTGAGATGTCCAGGCATTCAGACCTGTATCCAAAAGCATCCAGACAGGGTTCATAGACATGGCACATGGACCTGGACACCTGTGCCTTTCTGGAATGGTACATGAAGGTCAGGTAAAAAACATTGTGAAAAACTAGCAGCTAGGTACCTATGTTTAGAAAATTGAATAGAGCCATAGGGGAGGATGCTTCAGGATAAGGTTAATTTCTTTCTATATCTGTTGACTGTGTGCATAGCAATGCTGTACAGTTGCATGAAAACAGGACTTGGCTACATGCTGTCATATACCCCTCACAGCTTCCAGATGCCAACTGCAGCAGCTCCTGGGTTTGTGGTTATACCAGCCATGCCCATGTGGATGGCCTAGATATGCCAAAGCATCTCAGTGGAAAGTGACAAACATGTTAAAGTCATAGTTGACCGTAATGGGTATTTTCAAGTCTATAAATAATATGTGTAGACAGCTAAATGTAAGTAACTTAATGCCAAAATTAATCCCTTCGAATTTCTGGTAGTTTTATTTCCCTGACTTAATTACTCTCATAAATACTATGCAGAATACCAGCTTTCTTATACTCCAGTCCTTCTCAAAGCACACTGTTGTGAGACTTAATCCAGTCCAAGATATGAGTAAATGAGGATCTGAATTTGAAATTAGACTAACAAAATTTTAGTTGCTTAAGTCTTTACCAATTGCTTTACTGGGCTGCACTAAGATACTTACAGTCCCTAGTCTTCAGACTATTGAAAGCTTCCACTGCAGGGATGGTCCCAGAAAGGGAATCTCAGACTGGGCATTCCTTCTTGCAGGTTTTTTCATGAAGCATCTTCACAGCATTTCTGTACCAAGAATAAGTTTACTACCAAAGCAAGACATGGATTAAAATTCAATTTATCATACACTCAAATAATATAATAACCACTGAGCAAATGAGTATGTGAAGTTTTATTTTTTTGCCTCTTAACATCTAATCTCTTCTAGGAAATTGTTTACTGAAATATTCATTGGCCATAAGAAATATAAATTATCCATATCCTCAGATACAGGAGAATCAGGTTCAGATTTCTGGTCTAATTGATTTCCTAGTACTGATTTCCTAGTACATAGCTACTTCCACTACAATTTGCTGGGTCACAAAACTTATTCTTCTGCATTCTTACTGTGTTGTACTAACCAACTGAGGTCTACTTTTTTCACTGTGTCCAGTAATAGCTATTTAAGGCTTTGGAAAACCAGAGATCTCTTTAGGGATTTAGCCATATGCTCCTAGATGCTACTTCTTAGTTAATGAGGTCTCTAAATAGAGATTACAATTCCACTGCAACAAAAACAAGCTGTAGACTTCACTTACAAAATTGCAATCTTTTGTTCCAGTATTGCTCAGAATAATGATTGCCTTCCTCAGTCTCTCTTCTTTAGGGACAGCAAGGATTACTAATAGCTTTAGGTCTGGCATTGTTCTGACTGTTATATTCAAGCTGTGTTAATAAGCAGTATTTTTGTTAGCATGCTCTACATGCACTGAAAATGGAAGTTGAACTATTTTTTTACACATTAATTAGTTTATAATTTATAAAAAGCTAGTTTATCAAGGTTAAATAGTGATAATTCAACAGAAAAATAAATTTCCATTTAGATTAGTTTAAATTCATTTTTTTCCAAATATTTATATATGCAATACCAGTAATCTTTGAGCTACAACCTCAAGCAAATTGCACTTTAAGATTAAGATTTCCATACAGCAAAATTTGTCACTGTTTTCCAAAATTTAAAAAAAGCAACTGGTGAAGCTGTTCTCTCTCTCCATTAAGGAATGAGACCACTGAAAGTTTCTTGATTTTGGAGTTTAAAGCTTTCAGAGAGATGTTTATTGCTAATGAACTGTTGCACTGTAAGTGCCAGGGCCCCAGATTCATCCTCCCACTGCTTTCTGAGCGTTTCTCTGCTTGATCTAAGAGCCAGCCTACAGATGGGGCTGCTGTCTGATTTCAAAAACAGCTTTTCTGTGAAGCCCAACAGGAGCTTCCTGCTGCATTTCTGCAGGAGCAGCTTATAAATAAAGGCTCCTGCACTAGATCTTGTGCTGAACTATACTGCAGCAGCACCACATCCATGCCTTATCCAGCCATGGCAATCTGGACTTGGACTCAGACCCACAGACTGACTTGAAGGCTTGACCGTAAGACCTGCCTCATCACTGTGGAAACACCTGGTGATCTGGTATCTGGAGCTGATCTGGCTGCTCTCCCCTGGCCTTGGCCTGCTCACTTCACTCCAGACAGGGCCCTAGCTGGGGAGGCTTCTGTCCTGCAACCCATGTTACATCACTGGTGGCCCTTGGCGCCCAGATCATGGACCTCACTGCTCCCTGAAAGCAAACCTGGCTTCTAACACCACCAGAACAAAACAAAGTTATGGCTTGTAGTCAGGACAGTAGATAAGTGACAAAGTTCTATGAAGAATCTTGTTTGATATATTTAGTTGCAAAAGGATTTGAGAAAAGCAAAGCAAACTGATATAGCTAGTTAACATCACAAACTGACTCATCCATCCAAACCATTTTTTGCCAATATGGACATACGAGTGATATGAAAGACTGTCAGAGGTCTTGTCAAACTCCAAGCAAATAAGATTCTATTCTCTCAGCTTGGCACTAAGCCATCCATCTCCTCATACAAAACCGTCAGGCTGGTCACACACAGTTTGACCTTATCACCATCTTGTCCTTTATGTGCTTGGATATTGTGTCAAAAAGGTTTTGTTCCATGATAGCTCTCAAGTGAGGTGAGGCTGTCTGGTCTATAAATTCCTGCATCAACCTTCAGACCTTTGTTTGAACATCATGTTTTGCCTCCCTCCAGTTGTCAGGAATTTCTGGTGACTGCCGTGACCTTTCAAAGCTTATTAATAGCAAGCAGCCTCACAGTGGTATTGACAATTTCCCTCAGCACTCAGAAATGCATCCTGGCTGGTGCACTACTCACATATATGTCCATATATTTAGCTGATGTGTTCCCAAGTTCTTCTGCCATTGGTAACATTTCGCTTCCCCAAGATCAGCTACAAGGCTTGGGGACTTGTGAGGCTTGATCAAGCTTTACCAAGTAAAATATAAGACAAACAAGGTTTTAAGCATTTTGACTTTTTTTCTATATCTTTTGTTATTAGGTCCCCACTCCTTTGAGGAGTGGCCTCACATTTTTTCCAGCCTTCATGTTAGAAGACCTTGTTTCCTATTACATACCTTGGTGGTTTCAACCTCTGATGAGGTTTGTCTCATGAGGGTTTTAGTTCAGCTTTGTCATGTTGACTGTTTTACTTTTCCACTGCAAGTTTCCTTAACATGATGAATATAGCAACACAGGCTTGCTGAAAGTTTTAAGGGAGCAATTTGCTTGAAGAAACTATAAAAATGTAATTCCAACAAAATGTAGAGTTAGATGTGTACAAGCATTTCTGCTTCAGTGGTGGGAATTAAGCTGCAAGAATAACCTCAAAAGCTTTGTTTATAACGACAGTTGAATAGGATGTTTGAGCATTACAGGGCAGATCAAATTACAGTAGCAGGAGGAACCTGAAAGGTATTAATGCATAGTAGAGGAAAAGTAAAGCTTACTTCAGCAATAGTTGCAGGAACTTTGTGCTCCCATAGCTCTAACTGGTCTAAATGGATTTAGAGTTTCTCTTGGTATAATTTAGAAATGTATAGCTTCATCAGATACTAGTACTCAGCATAGAAAACGCTTTTTAATTAATCAGATACAGAACAGAAATATTTGCTTAAAAGCCTGTTATGCTTACAATGCACCACACAGTGCTGAACACCCTGGTAAGTAAAGTAGTAGTTACACAGCACGTGTCCTACAAATTAAGCATATAGAACTGTCAGTCATCCATTCCCTTCATTTGGTTTTACAAAGTTTCACTGGAGAAAGCACATGTCACACAGAAACTGTCTTCTGCGAGTGTAGTTGACCTTCTGATTTTCTTATGTGCCAAGACAACAACAGTAAAGTACCTCAGCACTTAAAATGACATGTTAGTTTTACATATGACTGCCATAAAAGCAAATTGAAAAGCTTAAATTGGCTTATATTTCATCTCAGGGGTTTGTCTATCTATCAACGTAATTTTGTAAAAATGAAATTTTATACTGATCACCTCTATGCATTGCAGTAAAGTATTCTATTCTGAGATATGGATGCACATTTCCATGTACTTGTTGAGTGAGATTTTTTCCATGCATATAATCAGTACTTACAGGATCTAAGATAATTTACAAGCAAATTAGAAGTCATTCTAGTACTTCCTGTAGTTAGGCCTGCTGCATTGTGGCAAATTATTTTATTTCCTGACATTTGTTATGATAATTTATTGGGAATAAACCCACCTTTTAACAAAACGGAAATAAAATATTTGTGTCTTAGAAGTTTCAGAATGAAGTATATTAAATATTTTATTTGGTATCTATAAATCAGTATAACACCTCCTTTCTAAAACATTCTGGTCTGTGATGCTGAAGATGTGGGTGTTATTTCTTAACACTCTGTAATGTAAAGCCATGGATTTAATTCATTCTCTGAGTAATACTTTAAAATCACCTTTTTTATCCTTGTTCTCTTTCTCTGCTCCAAGGCTTTTTATCATTGCAATCTTCCCTTTATATACCTTTCTATGATAAGCAATGTAGAGTTTCAATCCTGCTGCAGCTGAACATTTTGCTTTCACACTATTCATTGTCCATACTTCTTTCATAAGCAGTAAAGAATTAACTACATTCACAAAGTGAAACTGAATCTGACATGAAGACTTTCAGATGCCTCATTGCACACTTCACCTGGTATGACCTTCTTAAGCAGCAGCATATTTTAATATAAGATTAACTGTTGTGGCATAGTTCCTCCATATATATGTAAGTCTCACTGTACAAAAATTTGCTAAGACTGACTTCTAAATGGTGCATAAACCAAAAACGTCTATGTACAAAGTGAATTCTTACTTTTCCTTGATTTTTAAATATTAAGACATCAGTATAGGGATTATGTCTAACTACTAATGGAGAACATTGTCTCTTCCCTACTGAAAAAATGCAGGCACCTAAAAATATATATGAGAATTATGATTTTTTCCTTTTGTATCTCAATGTTTAGTGATATAAATTACATCACCTAAACACCTATTTTTGTGGTTTTTTTCAAACAACCTCTCCTGTAGCCTAATGTAAAGGGCTCAGTTGCCAAGTTCTTTGTGCTGTTAATAAAGTGCAAGCAGTTGGTGAGGTATAACCTAACATTTCGGGTCTCTCCTCTTCTATTTTTCAGATATTTCCATTAGTGATCCATTATTCAGAGGTAACGAATCATCATGGATGTCATTTGCACCTTTTTATATCCGGCATAAGACCCATATCAAGCTACAGTTTCAGCCTCTAGCTCCAGATGGTATTCTGTTCTACACTGCACAGCACTTGGGTACTCAGTCAGGTAAGGATATTCCAGGTTGCTAGCATGATACACGCAACCACTTTTTTGCAAAAGACAGGCAGTAAATTTAAGTGATTCAGGCATTCATTCTCTGTAACTGATTGCCCACTGGGACGGGGTTTTGAAATATGAATAATCAAGTTCATAAAACAAAAACACACAAACAAAAACCCTAAAAAACCACGTAACAAAATTCTGGATTAGTCCAAAGCCAGCAAGTATTTAATGAAGTGGTTCAAGAAACAGTTTTCCCTTTATAAGTAATGGCAGTCAGCTTTTCATCAGATTTACTGATAATGGTCCCACAGCTACAGCATATCTACAGTAGGAATCACAGTCTAAGAATTTGGACCCCTATTTTAACAATACCCAAATTAAAGCAATTAAAAACTGATCACACAAGTTAAGCGAAAGTGAACAGGCTATCAGAGAGATAATGAGGTTTATCAGAATTTTAACTTTTTATTTATATAGTGCAGAAAAGCTTTCTGATGCAGCATGGAAAACATGCAAGTTCTACATCTGCCAGATATGCAGAGTGAAAAAGAAATCTAAATAAAATATTTCTACTATATATAAAAAAAAATTAACTTTACTGGGTTAACATTCCTAAAATTTATTTGTAAGAAAACATAATTTGCCAGCCCTTGTAAATTCATTTTTTAATTTAGTCTTTAAGGTGTAAATTTTTGTAATTATCATAGAATCATAGAATATCAGGGGCTGGAAGGGACCTCAAAAGATCATCTAGTCCAACCCCTGCCAGAGCAGGATCACCTAGACCAGAAAATTATTATAATTATTCACATACTTCATATTTACATTGCATTTATGCAATGTATTACACATTTTAAACAGAAGCATTACATAAAATTCATAACATGACCTTAAAGCAAATTTTCCACTTGTATTAAGTAGTATCTTTACATTCCTTTATTCAAAGTCTAAAGCTTTCAAGACACTTCAATAACCATACTTAGCCACACATTAATATAAACACATATATGCCAAATTTACCACCTTCTTATTCTGTACACAGATGTTTTAATTGCTGCTGTTTGGTAGGACTGAAAATTAATCAGAAACTGCTGGCACC
This sequence comes from Corythornis vintsioides, assembly GCA_025447755.1. Classification (NCBI taxonomy): domain Eukaryota; kingdom Metazoa; phylum Chordata; class Aves; order Coraciiformes; family Alcedinidae; genus Corythornis; species Corythornis vintsioides. Next base: position 1,052 of record JAOEGS010006091.1, on the reverse strand, counting down.
TCCCATTTGCCTTTCTCTAATTACAATCACACAAAGAGAAGCAGCTTCAAAGAAATATAAATGGAACACCTGTAGTACAATAGCATTTAATTGCAGAGAACTCTGTCTTCTACAATGAATCTTTTATAATTCTATCACTTATAGGCAAAATTCTGAGATTCTCAGTGAACTGTTCCCTCCTGTAAAGCATTACATGGGCCATGAAAAACAGAAAAAAAAAAAAGATCTCAAAAGGATAGTCAGAGGTCATGGAAGCAGCTAGCAAATAAAAAAAAATAAAATAAATGGAATTATTTTATGTTGGAAATTGGAAGCATCAAAGACAGTGCTAAGTCTCACTTGGGACAGGAGTGGTTTAGTACAAGCTTAACCTCATACTATTGCCATTCACAAATGTTTAGTTTGCACAGGAAGGAATATTTTCTTTAAATCATTTTCTAGAATAGTATCAATTTCATTTCAGAATAAAAATCACAATCTATAGAGCAATTTAACTTCTTTACACATTTCCTGCTTACATTTTCACTGTCTTGAAGTTTTGAAAGATTTAAGAAAAGCTAATTGTCTGGCTCTTTATATTTGCCTTCATATAATCCTGTCAAATCCAGACTAAATTAGACTGATAAAAGACTCAGAAGTATTCTTAGCAGCCAGCAGATGTGAAAGAGCTTTCTGTTGGGGATTAGTTTAGAAAGCACTTTACATAAAGTCTTTTCTTCTGCACAGTTATGTAAGATTTAATAAAGTGATTGCTGAAATCACAATATTTTTTCTAAAATTCCTTTTTAATAGGAAATAATTACAATATTTTCTTTCCTTACTAGGTAATGCTTGTTTTTCAAAAAAAGAAATGAGCACAGACTGTGAAGCTAATTTAGCAATAATACTGAGTGGCACAGTTATATCCTGGCTTGTCTTGTCAGCCATGTAAACATTACACTACATTGGGAATTTCCCTTCAGGGTCATGCCCCTGCTAAATAATCCTTCCACAATTAATAAATAAATACATCTTTAGTTGGTGAAGAAATCATATAAATTATTTATATTTAT
>JAOEGS010006090.1:26796-36940 GCA_025447755.1 Corythornis vintsioides | reverse complement strand
ACACTTCTCCTAATGCATCCCAGGATGCCATTGGCCTTCTTGGCCACAAGGGCACATTGTTGGCTCATGGCCATCCCTCTGTCTACCAGGATCCCCAGGTCTCTTTCTCCAGAGCTGCTCTCTAGACTTGCTCCAAAGCACCATCAGACTCCATTTCCCATCAGTTTGTGTGACTCAGCCCTCTCCCGGCTCCTTTCCCTGACCAGTCCTTTGTCATTACAGAGGACCTCCTCACCATGGGAATTTTGTTAACTTGTCACTAACTTCTAATCATAACCACTAAGGAGTCTCATTTTTAAGTGCTATTCCAAAACAATTATTCTGCACTTTTAAGGCTTTATATGGCCTACAGTATAAGACAAACAAGCCTTCACTTCTTTCTGTGGGCAATGCCAGCATTATTTGCCCCTTTCAACATCTGCCAGATAACATGCACTTTGCTTGCTCTATGTTACATAGTTCTTGATAGGAGGAGAACAGATGCAGGCTTAGAGATATCAGAATTTGGAAAATGCCCCATGAGCTGTCTTAACAGTTGTTCCTCAGTGAGTTTCTGTCATCGTGCATAGCAGAAGATAAGTAAATGTCTGATGGATTATTTGGCACAGGTTGCATATAAAAAAAAAATTTAAAAAAATTACTGAATAACTCCTACTATCTTCCTGTATTTTCATACATGTTGGCAGTACTCTGACACACTGAGTCCTCTGTTTTTTCATTAATTCATAGTTGCCTAAGTCTTTGGGAAAAGTCATCCTTAATTTCCATTCTAATATTGCAAAGCTAGACAGGAGTTCTCAAAGTTTAGTTTAAGCTTCCACAAAATCTTGGAAAGTATTTTAAGACTCTAAACAATAGAGACAATCTCATTTAAATGGGCATGGTGCAATATGTCACAGGCAGCAATGTATATTTTCCACTTCTACCCTTTTACTCCTTTTAGTGCTGAAATGTTTTACCTTTCAAATAAACTGTACTTTGTTCTTCGTTTTCCATACAGTCCACTGGGTCTGCCTGGTTTCCAGGTGCATTTTATTATCAGGAAGTTTGACGTTTCACAGATTAGGTCTTGGGGAATATCAGGGGCATCTGTAGCATGAAAGGAAAACAAAACAGTTTGCCATTCTAGTATGAGAGGTGGGCTGCTAGCTTCCTGAAAGCATCACCTTTTGTTTCTACTGGGTCTAGACTGTGTGCCTCACAAATACACAGTAAATATTATGCTCCAATAAATAATATGCTTTTAAAAAAATCACAACAAAACAGATGGATAATTATTATCAGCCTCATCTGACTAACACTTGACTCTAGGCTTCTAAGTGGGCGGGTAATCTGGTAAATCACAAGCAAATATGTTCACAAGCCCAAAGTTCTAACCTGGAAGTGTTTCACTGAAACTCTGACAAGACTTTTCCAAAATTCTGAGCATCTGCTTAGCTGCTGAGCAATGTAGGAATGCTGTTGACTGTGAGTTATATTTTCTTATGTTCCAGCCCCACCACTGTTTTGAATTCTCCAAGCAAGTCATGTCAAGGAGATGTTCCCTTTAGCATGAATTCCACACTGAATTTGAAAGTTAAAGCAAGCCCTGAATGGCTCATCCTCCTCACCACTGCTTTGGAAGTGGCTATCTTTTGCCTTTCAAGCTTGTTCTTTGCTCCCATACTACAGTAGTAGTATGAATAACTTAATGGAGAAGATGAGCAGTGCTCCCAACAGAGAGGGTAACCATGCTAACATGAGACTAGGTGGAGCACTTACATCATCTCACATCTTTCCTCCAAAAAGGTAGCACAATAATCTCCATATAACTGCCCTAGAGAAGAGGTACTAACACAAAAGCCAGTAGCAGCAGGCTTAGCTCAGATTATGAAAAGTCGGCCATAAAGAACACTTACTTTGTAAGACCTAGGCTTAACTATAGTGTCTGCCACCTTTTCTTCTCCAAGTGTGTCTCATCATCAAAAACATTATTCAAGCCATCTCCCTTCCACTAAGTAGGTACCACATGAAGAAACAGTGGCAGCAAACAGACTTCACCATATAACAGCTCTTCAAGAAAACCATATGGGAAATCACTGCTTTCATTCATGTACTAATGACTACTGCTCCCACAAAAGCAAATACTGCCCAAATGATGTAAAAATGGCATCTCACTAAGAAGTCATTGAAGTTTGGATTCTGTACTGTATTTGCAATAACATACTTAATATACAAAGGGGGAATAGGCTGGAGCTGGGAACACACTTGCAAAATAGGTCCAGTCTCTCTTCTTTCCCTCACTTCCAAGGACCTTAAATTCAAAAGCTGTCATTTATAATGGGGAATAGGATTCTAATGGGGAGCTACTGGAAGATGGTAACTCTCAAAACTCCTGTGGGAAAACACACAAAAGTTCTAAATTGCTCACAAGTATGGGAAAGAAGAACCGGCTACTTTTGGTATTTTGCTTTAAGAGGTATCTGTATCTGAAATTATTTCTGCGACTGGCATGTCTATACAAGAAGATACACAGTGATTCAGTATATTTAAAGAAAACATTAAAAGAATGCTTAGAAGTTTTTCCAGGAAAGAGTAACAGTTAGGTTCTTTTGCTGTAATAAGCTCTCAGAGACCTACTGCCCCAGATGGGCATGAGTATAGTCATTTTATTATCTTCATTTGACTGGTTGGTAATTTAATGTTTTCACTTAAAATTCTTGCTGTTACTCTCACCTTGTCATGGCCCAAACCAGAACAAATGAAACCTAAGCTTACAGAGACTGGGGATGATTTTATGGCAATAAACTATTAAGTATTCCAGATCATGAAGAAGTGCCTTAGAAAAACAGATCAAGGAGTGCATCACTGAGCCAGGTTCTAAGAGGAGATTACATGGATACATCCTCAATATCCCAAACTTGATGTGTTCTTCATGAGGTAGAGTTTCCATAGTGAAATTGAACAAATACAATCCCAGTTCATCCTCAGAAACTAAAGGCCAGAGTAAAACCAGCTGCAATAGTATTTGCTACCTAGCAAATAAAAAAAAAAAAAGTTTTGATTTTCCTAAGATTTGTAAGTATAATGATACATACAGCCAACAAACAGGACGGTTCCATCCAACACATATTCAGACAGTCTGCACACCACATTTGTTCCACTGGTATCTGAAGCACTTGCATTTAGCACTCTGATTGCACTGCTCCGACTGCTCAGGCGTATCATTGGGTATACTTCTGATCCATAAGTCATCCGCTCTATCTGCTGTCCTTCCTCATGGACACAACAAATTGTCACATCCGAACCTACTGCCACCACAGTGTCCTGAGGAAACACCCCGCTACCGCTTGGTTCTGTATCTTTTCCTAGCAGTGAAAGAAGAAGAGAAAACAAAAACAATCAAACAAAAACCCTACATGAACAATCTCCTATAGAAATAGTGCTAATCAGCTAAAATATGACTGAGGAGCAATGTAACTCATACAAATCAATGTTTACTAGGTTTTATTAACTGATGATTGCATAATTTCTCTAATCAAAACATCCCTGAAACCAGCAGCTCATCAATGCCTAATGCTTTTATAAAGCAATCAAAGTCCATAGGGTGGCAAGGGAACAAACATACCAGGAACCTCTTCTACTGGGCTCCAGTCACTCCAGTCCTTGGGGCCAACAAACTGGGTTACATTGATGTAACAGCGAATCTTCACATAGTGCGATGTACACTCCAAAGGCATATCTGATGTCCAGTTCCAAGAAAGAATGATGTCTTCATGAGTCAGTTTTGAATAGTAGGTTACCTACAATGTTTAAAAAAAAAATAAAGCCAACAGAAAGTTTATTAACACCCATCAGTAATGACATATAACATCCCAGGTGTCAAGACAATAGCAAGTGAAGTGAAGTAAATAATAAAATACTGATAGATGCTTAGAGTGTCCATAACTTTCACTTGTGTGTGTGACAAAAGCCCAAGATGCTAAACAGCCCACCAGACAGGTAGACTGCCAGCCAGAAATACCAGAGGGCAGACATTTGAGGGAGAGCAGGAAGATCGCCAAGCATTTCAAAAGGTACACAGTACATCCCAGTATTCTGGGTCTCTCCCAGACAGGGAAATGTTCCAACTTTTCCAAAGTTAAATTCTTCTAGTATTAGTCCTGGGGTGTACATTATCTTTATTATTAAAAATTACAGAACAGAGCTACAAATTAGCCTAGAATAACTGTTGTTGCAAAAAAAACCAACCCAAAACCAAACCAAGCAACACACCAACCCAAACCAAACCCAAACCAAACTAAAACAGTGAAGTGAACATTTGAGGACCACCAAGACTTAATAATTTAATAATGTAAAATATCTGCTAAATTCATAAGCAAGTTCTAATAAAAACAAGTTTTGTCCTAGATTAAAAAAAAAAACAAACCCAAAACAAATGGTGACTATGAATGACTACTGACAGTACTGTAGCGGGTGTCCTCATAACTCTGAATCTTAACAAGTTTTTTTTTTACCAGACGCACAACTACACTCATGTTCTGCAAAGCCCTAAAATCTGCATTATTTGCAGCTTTTTTTCAAATGGCCTCCCAGAATATAACCAAGGGCAAAAAAATGTATGCATATTTTTCATAAAGGAAGAAAGTTACTTACTTGTTCAACTTTTTCCCTTGCTTCTTTACGGAGTACCTGTATCTGCCAAAAGGCATCCAGTCCATATGGGAAGACTGATCCATTATCACTCCACTTCAGATTTAATGCAGAAGTTGAAAAGTCAGGTGTTAAACTAAGAATGCGTGGAGTAAGAGGTGCAAACGCTTTAAAAAGAGAGGGGGGGGGGGAGGAAAGCCATACTCAAGTCATTAGTCAGCAACATCAGCCCTACAGGTGTTCAACAGTCACGTCGCTCTGCTGTGAATTGGCTAGTAGCCATACAAGCATGTAACTCAACCTCTGTAATTAGAACAAGATGGGTTCTGTCATTACTTGAGCATGAAAGTTCCCAGGAAAGCACAGGTACTGATGAGTTACCAAGTAGCATTTTCTTCTAATGTCAGGATGCAGATGTGTGAGTAACTGATCATGAATGTGACTCTTCTAATGAACAGTAAAGAAGCTTTCCTATTTTTCACAACCTTCATTTGATGCCATAGAGATAAAAGGAAACATAGCAACAGTATTGAAGTGTATAAGACAACACATTAGAGAGCATGATGGAGAATCCCCCAAAGGAGAGAAGTGGTTTGGGAGACCAGTGGAGAAGAGAGGACATGAAACAAAAGCAGGGATAAAGGACAGTAGAAGCACAGGATGGAAGAAGCTTACATGAGGCTCTGAAGAGGATCATTGGGAATGTGAAAGAAATATTAAAGGCATTACATGACGGGAACAAAAAGGAAATTTAAACAGAAGTATCTCTTCTATGAATTATGGTGAAGGAGAAGGATGAGAAGCAGGCAAGTATTATGGTAATACAAGGGTTATGGTAGTTCATTGGGTCTGACGTAGATTAATCCTATTTTGAAAACAACATGTATGATTTATCCAACTGGCCAAGGATCTGAGATCTTGCAAAATGTTCAGTACAGTCAACACACTACCTGGGACAACCTGTGATGAAACTGAGAGACACATCCTGCCTGGAGTCAGCAAGATGCTGAAGAACCCTTTGTGCCGACCACATATTTTTGAGTTGTGTGTTTGTTGAGGTGCTTTTAACTGAAGAAAAAACTGTGTCATGGAAAAGAAATGCCCCTGACTTTAGAATTCTGACTGCACTAAAGGAATATGCAGGTAAAACAAAACCAAAGACTAAATTATGAGCAAGCATGGCAGATGAAAACTCTACAGCTTACAACTTCCTCCTTTGAGAAGAAGGAATTACGAAAAAGTCTAATTTATCTGTGACTCCAATATGATGCAGCATACTTCCCAAACATAAATTTATTTTCTCAGTTCCATGTACATTTTAGCAGAACAGGCATATATTAATAAAATATGATCCTGTCTGGAATGGATATAACTTCCCTTAAAATGTTGTGAAAATTGCAGGAAGAAATTACTTTATTTTGCAGATATTCATCATTCAAAATGAGTAACAGGCACTAGGAAGTTTATTCTGCCTTTCCCAAGTCTGACAGAACGCATTTTATGCCCAGCCAGATGCAGGTATATCGGTTTGTACATTAGGAATTTGTTTACAAAAACTTCATAAAGGGGGAAAAAAAAATCTGTAAAGTGACTTGGGGATTGTAACAGCACTGTACTTTATTTTCCTCCTTATATTCTCTCTTGATTTCTCTGCTATGATCTATGGGTAAGAGGGGTTTTCTTTCCCCTGAATGGATAGAGAAACAAACCCATTATGTATGGTAGATTCATACAGACTCTGCACATGAACACTGTGCATAAAGGAAGGCTACCAAAGAAACCTGTGAGTATATACACTTTTGGAGCATCATTAATTATCGTATAATGGCCTCATGTACACACATAAACCTTGACACTTACAGATATCTTTCTTGTGAATTTCAAATTCTTTGGTAGCAAAAGCAGTTCCAACAATGCTGTTTGTGGTTATTGTCACCATGCTGGAGCTTTCTGGGACTGGAATCTCGACCCTTTCCTCCTTAGTTTTAAAACACACTGGAGAGGGAAGGTCACTAAAAAGACAGAGAGGATTAAGCAGGTATAGCAGCTGATGGGAAGCTAAGGCAAACAAAGTCCTATTCCTAGTACATTAATTAATAAACCACAGATTCTTCATAATATAACAGAGAGCACCATATCAAGTTTGTGAAGGAGTAAGACTTGCATGACCTTTGGCTAGGATCAGATTAACAGGCATTCCCTTGTTTTTTAAATCACTTTTATCATAGTGATAGACTGCACTAGTTGCATAATACAGCTACCCAGTTGTTTAAGAGGATACTTCAAAGTGTAAAAGCTGATTTTCTAACCGAAAGACATACTTCTGAAACCTAAAGTCACTACGAATCAGTATTTCAAAATAAGCAAAGTAAAATCTTCCAAATCCTAACAGGACCTTCCCCTTCCCCTGTATGTTTTCTAACTCCAACTCCCTCCATTTCTTCTCAAATGGATGGCATATGGGTGCAGAGAACAAGATTATCTATCTATGTGTCCATCTTGGAACATATCTTTTAGCTCCCTTCTGTAGATCAGCTCATGAGGAAGGAGCACACCGGCTAACATCCAGATGGAAACGCAATCTGCACATCATGTTTGTACAGTGCTCAGCACAATGTGATCTCATCTTTGTCTGGAGAAAACAATAATGGATGGGTCCCTTTACTCATTATTATTGATATGCAACTAGAAAGGCAAAAAGTGGAAAAAAAACAACCTTCCTCTGCGGGTATGATGAGAGGAAGGAAAGCAAAGAGAACAATGCCAGACTTCCTGCTGAAGAACTTTTACTCACTTACAAACTGGAACAGGACCCTAGAGCTCCCATGAGTTTGAGTCAAGAACTTGGGTTGAACTTTTAAGATACACGCAAGACTTTGGGCTAGCAAAGGCCAGCTGAGACTTGAGTGCTCAGATAAGCTACTCCTCTTCTGAACTGACATATTACTAGAGTATATTTAGGCAACTGAAAAACAAAATATCTTTCCTTCAGGGAGATCTGCACTAAGCTCAGCTCTCAGCCTGCTTTGAGGACCCAAGTCTGTTCAGCTTTGCTAAGGTGAAACAGCAGTAGCTACATGACTGTTCTTGTTTAAAGGGAAGTACCTCATGAACTCTGGCCACAGTGTCACATATATGGGGTTTTTTTTGGGGTATAAAAATGATTGCTGGCAATGCAGGAAGAACATCTAGACACAGAAAATCAAACGTAGGTGGAAAAACTGCAGCCAAGCCCTGGGACCCCAAGGACAAGTCTGGGCTGCCTACAGAATTTACAGGAAAAAAGACAGTACAAATATCTGGATTAGGGGCAGAACCAAGATACAGAAAGGATTTAGACTCATCCCTAGCACATGATAAGTATTTGGCAGACCCACAGCATAGGGAATTGCACATGTAGTTCTCATTAGTAAAAAACACACTGAAGAGTTTTTTTAATGTTTCTCAAAGTTTTCCATTTGCATTCACTTCAGAAAATATATTGTAAATGTGGAATAATTTTTAATGTTTCCTCTAATATAAAGGTCTCCAGACAACTTAAAATTTATAAAGTTTCTAAGACAGCCACAGGAGATTTTTTATGTTTTTCCACATGTGAAAACACTTATGTCATATGTTCTACCGCTTTGGCCTGTAACATCAGGATTTGGGTCTTCCAACTATCATTTCCTTTTGGATTGAACCTGATATGAAGATGTCCCTTATGAAAACTCTAAGCAAGGGCTAGGCAGACACACAGAGAAATCTGAATAAATGAGAGTATCTTCCAGTCCTTTGCAGAGAGCAACAGGAGATTTTGGCAGGATAATTGTTAGCATGAAACAAGACTTTGCCAGAAACCCCAATACTGCCTGAGTTAAATGCCTGGAGGGAGCACCACCCAAGGAAAACTGATGGAGAGATGCTAGGAGACAACATCATCACAAATTCCATGGGCAATGAATGAGGAGTAACTATACTCTCATCACTACTTGCTAGTTTTCATATAATTGTTTAGGTTCAAAAAGACCTTTAAGATCAAGTCCAACCAGAGTTCAACCAGGTATATAGAGGACTTACCTGGTAGTGTAGCAGAAGTCAGTTTGTCCATGTCTTATTTTAGATGAGACATCCCAAGTGCAGATCATTTTCTGTAAATTGTGCGTTACACATTTCAAATTCTTGGGATGTCCCAGAAAACCTGAAATAATATAAGAAATACAGTCACAAGCTGCAGGTCAAAAACAACCAACTGTAGAACAACTGCTATTGTTCAAATCTATAGAAATTCTTTTTACATTTTTATTGAATGCCAAATCTGGCCAATATTTTAAAACTGTTGTATGATTGTGTTCCTGATTACAAGTAGCGACAGACTGACAGACTTCCAGAAGTAGCTAAAATCTGGATTTATACTTGTGTGCAATGACAGGCAGTTGTTTCTTTCCATGATACCCTTTCCTAGTCTAGCCTAATAAGCAGGCTTTGGGCCAATGGCAAAACCACAAGCTTTGATGATAAACTTACTGAGTTTTTCACTCTCCTCCATTGTCCCACATGGAGGGCAATTAATGATAATGTGTGAAATTGTTGCAGACAGCCCACATGTACAGCAAGGAAGTTTTACTGCAGATATTTATACCAACTGCCTGTGCAGAGTATCACAGTTGCATCCCAGTTTTGCACTGGTTTACAAGATGCCATTGGTTACTGGTGAACAGAGACCAGGCTTGGAAAAAGGTATTTAGTGAATCAATGTAATAAACTTACTTATCTCTTGGCTATATATTAAGCTTCTTAAACATAAAATAGCTAGTGCAGAAATGCAGCAAAGGCTTGAATTCTTCCCCATTCTTCTACTATTTGTTCTCAGAATGCCAGCTTCAAGCAGGAATAAACGTCTTCTTCCAGCAAACCAGTCAGTCCTAAAATTAAAAACAAAAAAACCCTTTTGAAATTCCAGAGCCACTCTTTGTTTCATCTACTTTTCTTCTTCAGTGCTGCTCCCAGGTTTAACAATTCCTTTTTCTTCATTGTCTGGCAAGCAATCCTTTTACTGTCCCAACCATTCCTTGATGCACACATTTTCAGTGAGACATTTCAAACATTACCTCAAGAATCACAGACATGTAAAACTCAACTGTCCACAGGCCTACTTGAGGTATATCTGAGACCAGAACAGAATAGACATGGCAGGGTATTCCCCTAGAATGGGTATTTCAAACATAGATGTCACATTTACAAAGGGTCTTGTATACTGTGAAAGAAAATGTCCCCTGCTTACATTAAGGGTTTAAGGTGATAGGACAGCCCATCTGCTTTCCTCTCCCTTCTGCTCACTTTTCTTATTGCTGCTACTCAAAGCTACGGGATGCCTGAGACACTGCCAAATCAGATCCGTTCACCCAGGATCAGTGCTTCAATCCAGTGTTTTGTAACAATGTCTAGAGGAACGAACAGAAAAAAAAATAAAAATAAAAAAAGAGAGCCATTTCTCTACCACAATATACTTGTTGATGTAAATACTGACATT
>JAOEGS010006089.1:36331-46429 GCA_025447755.1 Corythornis vintsioides | reverse complement strand
GGAGGGAATGGAGCGACTGAGGGGACTGGAGGGGAGTGGGATGCACTGGACTGGGCTGACTGGGAATGGAGTGACTGCTGGAGGGGAGTGGGATGCACTGTACTGGGCTGACAGGAGGCAATGGAGAGACTGAGGGGGCTGGAGGGAGTGGGATGCACTGTACTGGGCCAACAGGAGGGAATGGAGCGACTGAGGGGACTAGGAGAAACTGGACTGGGGGGAGAGGGGGACCAGAGGGCCCAGGGCTGGCAGAGGTTAGTCTGGGGCACACTGTGGAGCCAGTGGTGTGCTGGAGGGGGAATGAGGATACCAAGCTGAGATGGAATAGGGAGGGCTTGGAGACTAAGGGATGAATGGGCCAGACAGAGGACTGGGAACGGACTGGGATCACCCAGGGGAGTGGGAATAGTGGTTTGGCATACATTAGAGGACCTGGGCACCTGGGATGGACTGGGGGACTGGGAACATCCCCTCTCCCATCACACAACTCTCCTGTCCCTTGCAGGATCACCCCTCCAGTGCCGAGGGCCATGCACCAGAGGCAGCCCCTGCTCAGGGCAGCCAGTGTGACAGCCCCAGGCAGCCAGTGGGCCAGGAGAGCCCAACCCTCACCGTGCCCTCTGCAGTGAAGGTAATGCCCAGGAGAGGGAACAACCCCAGGGGACTCTGTGTCCAAGCCTGAGGTGCCTGTGTTCTGCACCCCACTGGTGTGGGAGGTCTGGGGGTTTGGCTTTAATGCAGAGACAAACCCTGTGGTCAAAAACTGCAATTGATTAATTGTGCAGTGAAACAAGGTTTAGCACCTTGCCAGGGACAATTGCTCAGGTTCTGCACTGGAAATATCCCTTGGGGCTAGGATCACAGAGCAACAATGAAATACTTTCCAGGCAAGGAATGTTCATCTTATGTGCCCTGTGGCACAACTGAGGGGGGTCCCTGAGGGGGGTCCCCCACATGCAGACTCAGCAGCTCTTAATGCTGGATGTCGTTGTTCTGGCAAGAGCTGTCCTTGCTCTGTCCCAGGCCTCTGAGTTCTTATGGCAGTGGCAGGAATCCTCCCAGCTAATTCCTTTCCTTTTTGGATCAACAGTCCAAATCATCCAGTGATAGCAAGAACCGTCACAAAAAGCCCAAGGACACCAAGCCCAAGGTGAAGAAGCTAAAGTATCACCAGTACATCCCTCCAGACCAGAAGGCAGAGAAGTCCCCTCCACCCATGGACTCTGCTTATGCCAGACTACTCCAGCAGCAGCAGCTCTTCCTGCAGCTCCAGATCCTCAGCCAGCAGCAGCAACAGCAGCAACAACAGCAGCAGCAGCACTTCAGCTACCCAGGGATGCACCAAGGCCAGCTAAAGTGAGTGCCAGGGTGCCAGTGGCAGAGTTTAGCCCTGTCACTATCCACTGTGTCCCCTGCTGTGTCCATTTCTGCCAGTTCAAGGGGGATAGATGGGTGTGAGTGAAACAAAAGCTTGGGAACAAGTCTCCTGCTGGTCACCACCCATCTCCTTACAGCTCAGCCTGGTTTTCCCTGAGGTTGGCAGTCCTTCAAATCTCACACAGGAGATGGGAGAGCAAAGATATGATTCACTGGGCACAGAGACCATAGGGGCACAAACAAGTTACCCCAAATCTTCTTTGTTATTTCAGGCAATCAAATGAGCAAATGGTCAAAAGTTCCAATTCTTCATCAACTTCTGTCAACACCACCCCTCTTTCTCCTGTGAAAACCACCTTTTCAGGCCAGACTTGTGTCTCATCTATCAAGCCAGGCCCTCTGCCATCCAACCTGGATGATCTGAAAGTGAGTGCAAACTTTGCCACTGCAGGAGCAGAACGTGGCCTGAAGGTGCTTGGCTGCCCCTGCAGTGCCCAGTGCAGAGGCACCAGCTGAGCTGGCACTGCAGAGCCACCACCTTGTAAGCAAAGCCAGGGGTATGTCACGTGGGGTTGGAAACTGGTCACCACAGCAGTAACTGCAAACTTGGGTTTGCTGCTCTGCCCATGGCTCGAGGGTGCACTGCTCAGGGCACATGTCAGCAAAACCTGGGGTATAAATGGAGATGGCTGCAGGCCAGGCCATCAGGTCGAGGGCTAAAGCCCCTGCTACCCAGGGATGCACCAAGGCCAGCTAAAGTGAGTGCCATTGTGACAGTGCTAATGTGTCACTGGCAGAGTTTAGCCCTGTCACTATCCACTGTGTCCCCTGCTGTGTCCATTTCTGCCAGTTCAAGGGCCAGACAAGCCACTGCTGCTCCTGCAGCTTGTGACTCCACACCTTCCGTGGCTACCAGACCAGCCAGGATCTCCACTCAGTCACTCAGCTTCTCAGTGGTCCTTGCAGCCAGGCTAGCTCAAGCAGGTGTCTCCTGGAGCCTGCAGCTACAACCACTGCTTTGAGAAGTATCTAAACCTCTCATGTAGGCCAAGTCCTTCTGGGAGCAGAGACCTAGGGGCAATACTCATAAGCTGAGGCAGAAAAACCCCATGAGTTTGGCCACAGCAATGCCCCAGCTCAGGTGCCTCAGCTGTGTGGAGTATCTGGCTGCAGTGGTCACATTCTCAGAGCTGAAGGATGCCACCAGCTGGGTCCTGCTCTATAGGAAAGCTCTCTGCTCATGTAGAGACCTAGCGCTACGAAGGGAATCTTGGGTTACCTCCATGGCCCAAAGGCCACTGCTGGTTCCTGGAGAGCAGCCACCATTCCTGGAGGAAGAAGGAAGGTTTTCCTGCTGGGCAAGGCCTAGATGCTGGGATGTGTGGTGGTCAGGGCTATGCAGGGTGACTGCAGGTGAGACAGCGAGCACCTGGCGGGGGCAGAGCTGTAGAGCAGCAAGCTGGGATCCTGTGATCTGAGACTCCTCAAGTGCTCTGGGGTTCTCAAGTGCTCATGGCCATTAGGACTGATGGTTGTTGGCTTTCCCTGTAGGTGTCAGAGCTGAGGCAGCAGCTCCGGATACGCGGGCTGCCCGTGTCGGGCACCAAGACGGCGCTGATGGAGCGGCTGAGACCCTTCCAGGAGTGTGGCAGCAGCTCGGTGCCCAGCTTCAATGAGATCACCACTGTCACCTTCCCAGTCACCCCCACGAGCACCCTGGCTGGTTACCAGTCGCAGTCCTCCACCAGCATGTTATCTAACGGCTTCTACCACTTCGGCAGCACTAGCTCCACCCCCCCCATCTCTCCAGCCTCCTCCGACCTGTCGGTGAGCGGCTCTTTGCCAGACACCTTCAACGACGGGCCCATGGCCTCCCCACAGTTCGGCCTCCAGCCCTCCCCGGTCCCCGGCAGCGCCGAAGAAAGCCTCATGAGCAGCATGAATGGAGGGAGCATCCAGCTGGAGCTGGAAGGGATTGATACGGAGAAAGACAAGATGCTGGTGGAGAAGCAGAAGGTGATCAACGAACTGACGTGGAAGCTGCAGCAAGAGCAGAGGCAGGTGGAGGAGCTACGGATGCAGCTCCAGAAGAGGAAGAGAAACAGCGGCCTCGAGGAGAAGCAGCAACCCACGCAGCATTTCTTTGGTGTCCCCATCAAGCAAGAGAACACGGTGTCCAGCTGCCCCTTTGCATCCAAACAAACTGCCTTGAAAGGCCAGGCCAGCAGCTCGGATAAGTTAAGTAACTGCGGGGTGCCGCAGCTGCCCCACATTGTAAATAGCCACTGCTTGGAGCCCGCAGGCCAAAGCACCATCCCCTCCTCCACATTCCTGAGCCCGCAGTGCTCCCCTCAGCACTCTCCGCTCGGGGCTGCCAAGAGCCCCCAGCACATCAGCCTGCCGCCGTCCCCCAACAGCCACTACCTGCTGCCCGTGTCCCCCGGCTCGCAGGCGGAAGGGCGCAGCGGGTCCCCGCAGACCAGCTCCTGCCTCCGCTCCGCATCGGTGAGTGGGGACCACCCGGCCCGGCACGGCAGGGGTGGGGGGTGCACTGGTGGCCGTGGGAGGGCAGCTAAGCGCCCCAGTTTGAACCCTTTGCTACCAGGCAGGGACTGGGGGCAGCCGGGGTGGCAGCGTGGCAGCGTGCGGGGCTGCCTGGGAAGGCGGAGGGTGTCCCAGATGGACAGCGGGTTGGAAGCTGGTGGCACCACAGGGTGTTTTCTGGGGAGACCCTACTGCCACCACCCCCAAACTGCCTTGTGGAGATGTAGTACAGCTCCCGTGCCCCATGGAGCCCTGGCGCAGCTCCTGCTGTCCTGGGGGAGCCCTGGCACAGCTCCTGCTGCACTGAGGGAAGCCTGGCACGACTTTCCTCTTCCCTGGGGGACCCCAGTACAGCTCTGTCTGCCCCTGGGTGAGCACTGGCAAAGCTCCTCGTGTCCTGGGAGAATCTTGACAGTGCATCATCTGCCCCATGGAGCCCTGGCACCGCTCCCTCTGCCCCTGGTTAAGCACTGGCACAGCTCCCTCTGCCCTGGAGGAGTCCTGGCACAGCTACTTCTGTCCTAAGAAAGCCCTAACCCAGCTGTCTCTCCCCTCAGGGGAAGCCCTGGCACAGTTTGCTGTGCCCCTGGGGGAGTCCTGGCGCAGCTCACCCTGCCCCATGGAGCACTGGCACAGCTCTCTTCACCCTCGGGAAGCCCTGGCACAGCTCCCCCTGCACCGTGTAGCCCTGGCACAGCACCATCCACAGCAGGGAAGCAACAGCACAGATTCCCTCAGACCCAGAGAGAGTTCCTGGCACGGTTCCTACACCCCCGGGAGAGCCCCACCACAGGGTGTCAGGGCTTCTCAGCATCTTGCTGAGCCATTGCAGCTCCTCACAGTATGTGAGGGAATTCAGCCACGGGGTTGACAGAGGGGGGTTGCCCTGGGGTAGCAGGGAGCCTTTTCTTGGGAGGATAGAGCAGGGATTGCAACTGGGGACTGCAGCCAGAAAGAGCTTGTGCCTCCCTGTCAGGCAACCAGGACAGCAGAGACTGGACCCTGCAGCACCCACCACTCCTCACTCAGCCCTCTGGACAGAAAGCTTGGGGAGGGTGCTGGCTCTCAGGGTTTGAAGCAGCTTTGGGAAAGGCACACAAAAGCCTGTAGGTGGTGAGGACAGCAGGACACCAGCTGGCAAGGCACTGGACATTCAGCTGACCAGCAGAAAAGCTGGCACTGATATGTTGGTGTTTGACACAGGCACAGGGAGAACATAAAGACCTGTCAGTGACTCTTTTGAGTGGTCCAGCCTTGGCTCTGGGACAGGCTCCAGCTGATGAAGAGTCCTTAGCCAAGGGGCTAAGAGGCAGCTGGCAACCAAGGAGGTGCTGCACCACTTGCTGGCTGCAGCCTGGTTCTCTCTTCCCCTTGCACTGCACATTCAAGCAGCAGGATGCTCTGTGCTCAGGCAGCACCCAGAAGCCAGCCTGGCCCTGGCTGTCAGAGGCAGCCTGACAGAGCTGATCTGCTGCCCAGAGACCAGCCACTTGGAGCAGATTTGACCCACAAAACCATTTCTTTCCCCCCAGCACCAGGCTGGCTCCAGCAGGGGGGAAAGAGCTGGGCCTCCCAGCGTGCCAGCCTGTGCATTGACTGCATTTCCCTGTATTTCCCCCACGCAGATGGCTACGCAGGCAGGTCAAAAGTTTTCTATTCCAGCCCCAGGTTTTTGTAAGCCAAGCCCAGCCCTCTCAGCTGTAAAGCAGCCTCCACCCTATGAGGATGCAGTGAAGCAGGTAACTGCATGGTTTATATGTTCTACAGGGCTAGGGCTGCACAGGGTGTGCTTTTGTGGTCGATGTAACAGGAGTCACAACCTTTTTTTGGGGGGTCTCTGGGTAGGACAGGCTGTTTTCCATAAGGAACAGGCTTTTCTGGAAGAGTTAGCTGCTGAATGTCTGGCACAAAGCAGTCAGATCCCATGCTGGATGGGATGGCATCTTCTGGGCTGATGAAAGGCACCAGCCCACCCTGGGGTCCTGACATCCCCCACAGGTACCCCAGGACCTCTTCTTTGGGGTGCTTAGTGCTGTGTGAGAAACAGACCCTTGAGCATTCCCAGGTCACACAGAAACATCCCCTTCCCTCTTGTAGGAAAGTTTCCCTGCTCCAGGCCATGTGCATCCCTGCAACTCTGGGAGGACTGTCCCCACCACCTCCTCTGTCAGCAGCCCCCATGCTGATCCCGATGGTGCCTGTAGGAAAAGGGAGTGCTGCAGTTGGCAGGGATAAAACCAGGCTTATGCTGCTTGGGAAGTGCTCAGGAAGACATCCCAAGTCTCCTGCTGGGCAGAGGATGATGATGTGTTGCCCCCAGGGAGATGCAGGGAGGCAGGTGCCAGTGCAAGGGCCAGCAATCAGGGTGTCCTGGGAAGAGGCAGTCTGTGGTGGCCATCGAGCAGAGGGCTGGAGGCAGAACCCAGTGCCATGCCTCCTGGAGCCACTGTGCTTACCCCAGCTCCCTGCAGTGCCCACCTCAGTGCCAGCCCCGTCCCGAGTGGCATCTCTCCTGCACGGGAGGCAGCCACCTGGGGGGTGCAGGAGCCACTTACCTGGCTCGTGGCTGGAGGGGCTCTCCTCCTAACCCCCTCTACTCTCCTCTTTGTCGTTTGCTGCAGCAGATGACACGAAGTCAGCAGATGGACGAGCTCCTGGACGTGCTGATTGAGAGTGGAGGTACGAGATGCTCCCCTGTCCCCGTGGCCAGCACCACCCCAGGCACCCCAGCACAGCTGCCCGAGCTCAGCACGGCTCTCCTTGCCCTCCTTGTGCCAACCAGCCACTCAGACTCACCCCCCAGAAAGCACGCTGGGTCTCCTGGAGCCTCTCAGAGCTGGCTGGGTTGTCACTGAGACAGCCTGCAGAGAGAGGAGGGACAGTGGGCTGGCAGCTCTGTGCACCCTCCCCACAGGGAGCCCCCAGTGCCTGCTACCCTTCCATCAGTGCCTTCCCCTGCACAGAGCACTGCCCCGTGCCAAGTGCTGCCTGTGCCCTTGCCCAGCCCCACGGGGACAGCTGCCAGTGCTCGTGCCCTAGGGGCTGTGCCCACCACCAGGGGAGCTGAGGGCAGAAGGCAGGAAGGTGCCCACAGAGGGTGGGCAATGCCAAGGGGATGGAGCTGGGTCGCTGTAGGCAGGGCTGAGGGACCTCAGAGGGAGTGGCTGTGGCAGTTCCCCTGTGCCCAGCAGGGCTGGGCACTGCCAGAGCACCTCAAACCCCTCTCCTCTCTTGACAGAAATGCCAGCCAATGCCAAGGAAGATCGTTCCTGCCTCCAGAAAGTACCTCAGATAACGGTGTCTACGGGGAACTCCAGTGCCTCCCTCCCAAAGCCACCTGCCCCCTTTGAGCAGGTCTCCCCGGCCCAGCTCTCCTTTGAGCACTGTCCAGGCAGCAGTGATGCCCACCTGGAGGTCCTGCTGAACGCCCACAGCCCCCTGGGGAGGGTCAGTGAAATCACCCTGCTGAAGATGGGGGGAGAAGAGCCCCACTTCGAAGGGATGATGGAGGGGTTCTCCGGCAAAGCTGCCGACGAACTGCTCACCTCCCAGGAGATTTTACAGACTCCCCTCTCCCCTATGGAAACCCAGCTCTCCCCTTCCTCTGCTGATGGCTCTGGTTTACAAATGAATTTCACAGAGTCTCCGTGGGAAACCATGGAATGGCTGGATCTCACCCCCCCCAGCTCGGCCACCGGCTTCGGCTCGCTCAGCTCCGCGGGGCCCAGCATCTTCAACATCGACTTCCTGGATGTCACTGATCTCAACCTCAACACCAGCATGGACCTGCACCTGCAGCAGTGGTGAGCAGCAGGGGACTGGAGGCTGGATACTGGGAGCTGGCAGCAGCCAGCTCGGCGTCTCCCACTCCTGAGATCACCCAGGGCTACTCTATCACATCCAGGGCAAACTGGAGTCCTTTTCCCAGCAGAAACTCCTTTGAATTTCCAGCACAACAGCTCTGGTCCTTTGGTTTTCCTCCATCAACACGTCCCCACAGAGAACACCAGTGCCTTAAACAACACTCGTTTAGATTGACAAGGATTGCAGGCTTGTTTCTTCTACGTTTTTCTCCCCCTGATTTTAGCAGCCACTCTCGTGAGAACTGGAGCAGCTCAGGACAAAACTGTGCTAGGGAGACCTCACCTGGGCACCGATGGGAAGTCATGGAGAGGAAGAGCCCATTTCTACCCTCTCCTCTCCTCCTGCCCTTCCAGTCCTTCAGGCAATCCTGCCAGGCTTATCTGGGCCATGCCCAGGCCAGGGGATGTAGGAGCAGGGGGGCCATGCCCAGCCAGGGCATCAAGCACACTTCTCCATGCAGCCAGGCTCACTTTGCTTCCTCCCTCCTGCTCCCAAAGCTGTGTTCTCCAGTCCCTGCACAGCTCTACTCCAGGCAGAGGAGAGGTGGAGACCACCCTGTTTGTGGTGACACCTTGTCACATCTCCACGGTGCCTGGGGGTGCTGAAAGCCCAGGAGCTGTCCCAGCTGAAGCCTGTGGCCGTGGCCAGGAGAGCTCTGGATGCTGGAGGCAGCTGCTCAGGCTGCACCTGCAGGTACCCCAGTGGAGCTGCCCCATCCCAGTTAGTACGGTACAGATGAAGAGACATGTGATGTGTTCTGGTCCAAAGCAGAAGCAAGTCGTCTAGAAAACACAGCCAGGCTTTGAAGGGGCTGATCCTTTGCACACCCAGAAGTCAGGATGGATCTCCACCAGCTTGGCATGACCCCTGGGAGCAGAGGGAGCCAGGAACAGACACTCAGCACGTGAGGCAGGGCTGAGCAGACCAGTGGTTTTTGTGCCAGCAGCTGCTTTTGTTGCCTCCACTCCTCTGCCATCCGTCCCTCCATTCTCCTTCCCACTCCTCCCTGATTCCCAGGAGTCATCATCCCCTTCTTCCCGAGTTCACTCAGCCCAGGACAAGGCCATGGAGAACAGCTGTGAATCACCCAGCCCAGAGGAGCCAGTTCTCCTGAGGCCCCCAGAGATGCTCCCCTGCAGTGATGGCACCAGCAATTCCTCCCGTGAGTCTCTGTGCAATAAACTTCCTCAGGCTCTAGGAGAAGGAGTTTTTGCTTCACTCCTTGGGCTTCTTCCACCAAAGACCTTCCAGCAGACTGTTGGACAGACACGTCTGCTCCTTTGCAGTTCTGGTTTTGCCAAAGTAAATATTGTTGCTGACAAAGTGTTAAACTATTGACAGACTGAGTGTATTTAATATTTGTGTTACTGGAAGGACAGCACACCCGAGATGCAGCAGCTGGGGAGGGGGTCGAGCCTGGGGGAGGGGCTGTGGCTCCCAGGGTGCTTTCCCCGGTTGGAGGAGGCTCTGCAGCCCCTGCTCTGGCTCCAGCCCGTGGCTGGTGGCAGCTCCACCTACAGCCCTTTCAGTTGCATGCTGTGGGAAGCTTTGAAGTCCCTGTTGGAAGCTGTCTATTGTACAAACAGTCACTGTGCACTGTAGGGTAGAGGATCACAGGCTGCTTTTCTGAAAAAAAGAAAGGAAAAAAAAAAAGAAAAAAAAAAAGAAAGTCTTTTTCTAAGTGTTTTGGAAGCTGGTCATTGGAGAAGATGAATAGCACTTGAAGCAGTGATGGCTGCTACACTGTCCTTGTACAGGGCTTTCCAGGTAACTCTCCTCTCAGCAAGTGTATTTCCTTATTGAAAGGGATGCTGTCAGCTTCAAACCTGTAAGCAAGCACATTTCCTTACCTATGTTACCAGTAACACCTTCATTATTAAAAACCCCTTTGTCTTGCTGCTCGGTCTGCTGTTTGAGTTCCCCAGCTGAGGTAGCTGCAGCCCTCCCAGCTGCCAAGGGCTTGGTGGCAGCTCCACATACAGCCCTTCCAAGAGCAGAAGGATTTATTTCCCAGCACCAGGTTCTCCTGGAAGGTTTCTGAGCAAGCTTGCCAGAGGCTCCCATTTCTGAAAGCTTTTTTCCTTCTGTTCACTTTGGTTCTGCAAACCCCAATCCTCAGGTTACTGCCCCTTTTCAAGGCAGCACCCTGCCCAAACCCCTTTGCATTTGGCAGCCACTGAGCTCCTGTCTGCAGGGCACAGGCTGAGAGAGCTGGGATTGTTCAGCTGGAGAAGAAAAGGCTCCAGGGAGACCTTAGAGCACCTGCCAGTGCCTGCAGGGAGCTGCTCCAAAGCCTGGAGAGGGGCTGTTTGC
>JAOEGS010006088.1:11989-26638 GCA_025447755.1 Corythornis vintsioides | reverse complement strand
CTGTGCCCTGTGCTGGATCAGATTCTATTCCATGGGCTGCTCTGGCAGGGGGTTGCACTCTGAGATCTCCAGGGTCCCTTCCACCCCTGGCATCCTCTGACCCTGTGATATATTTGTTAGGCAAACAGCTGTACATTCTCAGCAAGTTTGATTCTTAAAAAAAGCTATCAAGTGCCAAGCATAACCAAAGATACAGTAAGTTACATGACAAATAACTCTATCTTTGGAATAGGTGATTGTGGATTTAGGGCAAGAACTTCTAACTGGTCTCTGGACATACAATCTTTTCTAGCTTTTTCTTGCAGACTTATTCTTTGTACTTCAGTGGAGCACTGCACACCAGCAACCTCATCTCAAACACATCAGGTGCATTAGCTCGCCTGACCCTTGCTTTCCATTTTCCTTATCATTCAGATGGGGAAGCCTGACAGTAGGGATAAAGGAAGACTGCTCTGCTACATGTTTTAGCTATGTGACTATCTGAGAAGACACTCCCTCACCCTAACACCCAGCACCAGACAGATTTCCTCTAACAATTCATATGTGTAATTGCAGATATGGGATCAAGTGTTGTTCTCAGTGGTGGCAGAGAAGAGCACCTCAACATTTGAATTACATCTCTGCTAGTGCTGTTTCCACAGGAGGACTGAACACTGTCACCACAGGCCTGGGCTTTTGAATTCTGTCATATACATATCTTAATTCTGTTTTCACATTGTTTGTTAAGATATATATGAAGATACCTGTGCTTTTACTGAGTGATAAATGAGCTAATGACCACCTGGTACAGACCTTCCTTGCTACACTGACAGTCTAAACCTTAGAAGTTGGGAAGAACTCTTATTGTACCATCAAGTCAATGTAAGGAAGGGATGCCCATCCCAACTGAGACCTGGGATTCTTAAATCTAGAAGAATTTTAAGATTATATTTCACATCTGCAAGATCAGTTCCCTCAATGCATGTGAGAAAGTACCAGCATAGCTGTTCTGTCCTGAGCTATCACACTCATCATCAATATACTTGTTTCTTATGACTGCAAACAGCCAAACATGGACAAGTGGGATACAGCCTTTGAACTCTTTTTGAGCTACCACAGAAAAGATATTTTTCCTAACATGAAATAATATTTTTAACCAAAAAAAAAATGTCACCCATGATTAAGAGGAAATACCTGTCTCCTGTACATCGAGCACCTCACTTCCATTCAAAAGCACTTAAGAATTAGCTCTGCCTTCCACAAAACTGAAAACTGGGAAAGAATAATTCCCTGATTCCTCTGTCACCTTATTCTCTGTTGCATGCTTCTCCTTTTCCACTTTGGCCAGAGTCAGTTCAAGATCATCAATATCCTTCTTCAATTCAGAGCACTCATCTTCAAGTTTCCTCTTTTTTGCTGTCAGCTCAGCATTCATCTCCTCTTCGTCCTCCACTCTTTCACTTAGTTCTTTAATTTTAGCTTCCAGCTGGATTTTACTTTTGATGAGTCCTTCACATCTCTCTTCAGCATCAGCTAGATTTTCACTCTCCTGTCAGAACACATTGAAGGCACATAGTATTTATCATAAAAAATGTCTAAAGGCTATACATGTTGTTCAAGAGCCATCTCCAGAAAATACATTGCACAAATCAGGTGGAATTTCCTATGCAATGATCCAGTCATGAGGAAATTGTCCTGCTCAGTCATAGCTAGGAAAGTGGATCATAATGCAATGATAGAGAATTATTTTCAGCTGATCAGATGGTTTAATTACAGTACCATGCAATAGACACCCAGGGTTCAGTCAAAGCAAGGATCCAACAAGGAGCCAGTGAGATAAATAGGTGGGTAGTGAACTGGGTTTCATGGGAGCATGAGCTTGGATGTGGGTTTGTAAAACATACAGCATTTCAAAGTCTCAAACTTCATAGAATATTGGATGCTTCTGTCTTTATTAGACTCCATCAACTCTAATGACACAGGTCATACTGTCACTCTCCAAACTTCTTCTCCCACTTTATTCACGAGTCTTTGCTCCCATTGCTCTCTAAAATCTTGCTCAGCCATGCCAAGGTCAAGCTCCACCTAAATTGTAGCCTGCAACTTTTACTATAGCTAACATTTTGGAACATGATTAACACATCAAATTCTGTCCAAATTAAGGCTATTCTGATGTATTCTAGGCAGAATACCAAAGACAGTATCTGTTGCCTCCCAGCAGGGTTATGGCTGAAGGGCATCACTGAAGTAAGATCAGATGGTGTGTTTAATTCTCTCTCAGATTATGACTGAAACACATAGTGAACTGAAAAGCATGGCCAGTGAGTGTGCATCCTCTGAGGATAAACTTGGCATCTTTCAAGCATGGATAATAAAAATTCCCCCCAGGAAATTAGGACTTAGTGAGAAGATAGGAAAGACTCATCCAGTACTGATACAGTGAGAAACTTGAAGTTCAGTAGAAATCAGAAAACATACCTGAGAGCAATGATCATAGCCTGGAAGTTCTTTTATGTTCTAAAATCTGAAATCTGAGTGCTTTGAAAAGCACCCTAACTTGTAAGTTAGTTAAACTAGTTAAGCCTGTGTTTCTTGGGCTTTTTGTCTTACCAGGGGCTAAAGTGAAGCCCCAATGCTTGTGGCGGGCTCTGGAGAACAGAGCATTATGTACCCAGAAAAGTACAAAGAAACTCTGACAACTGGGTGAGGTTGAGTTCCAGAGAAAGATTCAGGTAATTAATTTGATTTTCAGCATGTACAGTTACAGCCTTGGTGCTTGGAATAATAGAAGACACTTGTTGAAGCACAACTAGTTCAAAAGCACATGAAAACAGGTGATAGATCCACCTGCACCAGACTGCCCTTGGTCACATAGTATCTTACTGCCTTTTCAAACCTGGCAATCCTCCTGTTCTGTGGTAATTCAGCCTCTGCTCAGCAGTATTCCAGAGAAAAACATCAGTCTTTTTTTTCCAGTTTCAGTTGCATCTCTGCCAGACTCTGCTCTGACTCCATATTACAATAGACAGCAGATGTGGAAACAGACTGCATTTCATCCAGAATCACATCCCACTGTTAGAAGCACATTGAATATACTGTGGAATGTCAATTCTTCAACTGGTGATAGCTTAATAGTGTAGTGGGAAAATTACATGGGAGCCCAGTCAAAATTTCCTGTATTCCTACTGGTGTTTCCTATGTGCTTTGTACTCTGCTGAGGTCTAAATGATGATACCAGATACAAAGCAGTGGAGAATCTGGTCCTGTTACATGTCTGTTTATGGAGGAAATGGAAAAGAGAAGGGAAAGAGCAGCAGAATAAGAGGAAATGGGTGAATCTGAAAAGGGAGGCTACTCACAGTTTGAACCTGAAGTTGCAGATCATTTTTCTCTTGCAACAAGGTCACCATTTTCTCCTCCAGCTCTTTCCTTTTTGCCTCAGACTTGGCAAGCTCTTCCTTGGTTTTCTCAAACTCCTCCTTCATGTTTGCTATCTCTTTCTCAGATTCTGCACTCTTCAGCAAGGGCTTCATCTTGAAGTACAGCTTCATCCAGGGCCAGTGCTTCACATTCATGAATGCTCTGACATTGTATTGGATGATATAAATGGATTCTCTAAAAACACATGAAAAACACAGTTTATAAGGCTGATGAGACTACCTGGGTTGGAAACAGACTCAGATTATGGGCCATATAGCATCAGCATTTTTCTCAAGGAACTTTTGCTTGTGAATTTTTCCCTCACTTCCCTTGCTTTTATTAAAGAGTCAATTCTGGACCCTTGATGTCAGAATTGCTGGTTTAGGAGCATGGAAACCTTCTATGTCTGGATATAAGAGGGGGAAATACTCCAAAACAGACAAACGTCTCTGGAATGTTGCCTGGGAGTCTTTGAGACTTTTTCATTCTCCAATAATGTGCAAGTGCTCAGGTGAATACCAGAGTGAAAACTGAGATCCTTTGAAGTACTGCTGTTGAGATTACAAATGTGGGAGTCACTGTCAATTGTGGAAACAGTAGCCTGCTGCTTTTTGGGTCACTCAAAATAGCAAATATCATCTTAGAAATTATCAAGACAGAAACTGAAAAGAAAAATATGTATTTTTTTAGGGTGTTGAAGTCAAAAGGATGTTGTTTCTGCCCATAGTTCAAAGGGAGATTAGACAATTCCTTGCAGAGAAAGCCAGTAATAGTATTGAATTCTTCAAAACTATCCCTGTCCCAGGAAGCCCCTGAACTAAATATATACCACAGAGTATCAGAAATAAAAGCAGCTGGTTGGCAGAGCATCCTACACATTCATGCATTCCTTGCTCCCCCCTAAAACTTTCACTTGTCAACAACATTTGAGAAAAGTTTGCTTGGCTTACCCAGTGCTGCCCTTCCTGCACCCTAAATTTGGCACAATTCATCCCATCTCAAAAGGAAAGAGGTGAAATGGGAAGGGTATCTGGGATGGCCAAAAATATGGAGCACCTTCTCTGTACAAGTAAGAATTGTTCATGATGGAGTTGTGAAAGAAAGAGGAGAGCAGAGAATGATTATCTGCTATTCCTTACAAAACCATTGTGTTTTCTGCCTGAAACAGTGTACTGCATGGCTGGCCTTCTGCTCTGACACAGTATGATTGTAAATGTTGTCTTGTATTACCTTCTTGCATTCATCTTTTTAAACTCAGTTCTCATGAGGTACCCTCTGCACATAGCTTGTGTGTGAGTTATGAGGCTCACAAGCTTCTCATCTCTCATCTCTTCTAGGAGTCCCAGGAGACCTGCTTTGAAGAACACCTAGAACATAAAAGTGGGTCAAATAGTTAGAGGTTTAGGCAGATACACAACACATATCTGCATGTTATTTGATGCCTGCTCTAGTAGAGGTTGTGAAAGACCTAGATCACCAGCAGCTCTTAAAACAGAGAGTGAAATCTCAACTTACTATGGTATCCTACTCTCTCTCTTTATGGTGCTTTACACTTCTATTTCAGGGTTAAGATTTGCTGTGTAACCTGACTAGAAGGTGGCTTGAGAAGCATGGATGATTATATCTGTTCAGTAATTAAGGTGATTGGGGTTTTGTCCAGAGATGGTACTATCTTGGTTGTGCTCATCAGAGACTCAGTGTCCCACCTAACACTACTTCAGACATGAAAGTTAACCTTGTGTGTATGCCTAATTCCCCTGAAAAGCCTGATTGTCCAAAGTTGCCTGTACCTTTCTAACATGCACTGATACAAGTGAGTTCAACTGGCAGGAGAAAGGGGCAGCACTAATTCTAGTGGCAGCCACCCTAGGTCATTCTGGTAGTCTGGTGTTCTCAGGGCTCCTCCCACATATTCCCAGAAACTGAGTTTTCTGGGCTCATTTTTGCTAGTGATGTGTTGTGCTTTTTAATCATCATGAATGTCGATTGCAGATGCAAGAAATACTTGCAATGATCAGAATTTTTTGCCATTTATTCCCACTGTCATGCACTATACCAACTCTTCCACAAGGGCTTTACCTTGGTGTGGCCAAATCTGTATTGGTTGTGGTCAACATCAATGGAAGAAAGCAGCTTTTCTGAAGCCTTTTTGCTGTCAATGAACTGGCCTTCTGGGATGGCTGAGGCATTAAGAATCTTGTACCTGGGGTAAGACAGGTTGCAAACAGGGTGAGGAAAATAGGATCCATTATCTATCAAAAAATATCTGGAAGCTGAGCTATCTGAAAGAGGGCAAACATGCCATCTGAAATCTAAACAGTCTTGGCTGGACACAACGTGATGACAAGTGGCCGTGTTTGTTCCTGAGAGGAATCTGTTGGCTGTGTAACAGCACAGGGTGTTGTTACAGACAAAATTAATGTTCATACTTAAAAGTGTTTCTAGGCCCAGGAATTAGGAAGAACATAGTGAGAACATGTCGACCTCTTCTCGTTTCATGGAGCAGAGGAATGCTCCTCATATTAAAGGTGAAGATGAATTAGAACTTCTTACAGAATGAGCTGTATTCTAAAGGGAGTAGAGATCTTGCACAGCTCACATTATCTACATGTTATACCACTAAATCCTTGAGTTTGGACTAAAAATGACATAGTATTCTGTAAATGCTAAAAGCAGCCTTAGCATTTTGCAAGATAATGACTGAGGTAATCCTATGTCATGGACAAGCCTAATTAATCCTTCTAAAGGGGTTTCTTCAGATTCTCAAGAGGATCTGTAAAATCAAGACAGTGGTAATAGTGAAGTGAAATTATTCTCTATTTAAGGTTTCCATTGTAGTTCCTCCTGAACTTCAGCACATTTCCTTTGCACTTTGTGGATCTGGACCATGGCCATTATGGATAGATTCCTTCACCTGTCACATCAAATTATGATTTGACAATTAAGACCAGCTAATGATTTAGTGAGCATCAGGCTGTGGGCCATTTTCAGAGAGGTCTTGGGTCCTTTTCACACCAGTTCAACATGGAAGATGTTACTGTTATATTTCATTTTAGAAGCAGCTGTAGTTTTCCCTAGTTTTCCTTTTGCTCCTGATGTGCTTGAAGACCTTCTTGTTGCCTTTATATTATTTGCCAGATTTGATTCCAAGATGGCCTTGGCCCTCCTTATTTCATCCCTGCATGCTCTGACAACATTCCTATATTCCTCCCAAGTGACTAGTCCCTTTTTCCACATACTGTGAACTTCTTTCTTCAATTTGATTTTTTTTCCAGCAGCTCCTTGCTCATCCATGCACTAAGCTCATGTGAAACAGTTTAATTGCCTCAGTTTTAAAGATGAGGCAAACATGGCACAGGATGCAGGCCAGTGACAGCACCAGTAAAGCCCTTGGTTTTGAATGCTTAGTCAGTGCAGTACAAGGAGACTGCACTGGACTGTATTTTTCTTGGAGTAATACTCTGGAATATTTACAAAGAGCAGTCCGTAAATCATAGAATCCTAGCAATGTCTGGGTTGAAGGGAGCTCCAGAGCTCACCCAGCCCAACCCCTGCTGAGAGCAGGGACATCTCAACTAGAGCAGGGTGCTCAGAGCCTCCTCAACCCCACCTGGGATGGCTCCAGGGATGGGGCCTCCACCACCTCCCTGGGCAACCTGTTAAGCCACTGTACTCATTACATGATAAGCATTTTGCATCTCTTTGAATCTTTAGTCATTGACTATAGTTTAGAAATTACACTGGTTCTGATAAATCCAGAAATCTCTAGTTTAGTCAAAGAGGAAATGTCTGGAGTGACCTAAAGTCCATATTAATGACTTGATTCCCTCAAATGTCACTAATCTGATTCAGAGGGTTTCTCTGAATCTTGTCAGACCCGGGTTGCCTTATGCTTAGCAGACAGTAATAACTGAAGACCTACCTTTGCTTGAAGTCAGCATAAAGGATCCTGCTTGGAAACCCCTTCCTGCAAATCCGGATGCCTTCTAGAACCCCATTGCACCTCAGCTGATGCATCACCAAGTAATGATCCATTTCACCTTAAACAAAACACATCTGTCATGACTCCTTTCCTTCCAAGTCATCTCATTATGTGAATTCCATTCAAGAATGACCTCTTAATTCTTTTATTTTATTTTTTTAAAATAAAATTCAACCATTTCTGAGAAGATTCAGAAAGTGAAGAACATGCCTTCAATTCACAGAAGGTGTAGAGAACTTCTGCAGTCAACTAAGCTTTACTAAGAATGCTGGGGCTGGCAGTGCTTGTGAATTGCCAATGGCCAAAAGGCATTGCTCAGAAAAGGCACAATGTAGGGTGTATTACCATCTGAAACATCAGCTCTTTGTGTTATGTAAGATTTTATCTTGACTCTGCCATGCAAATACAAACTATAATCAAACTTGATTGGATTTGATAGCTAGATAGATTCCAACACAGGAGTGGAAAGCAGGTAGCTTAAAGTTCTCAGTCTGCCTGTAGAGGACAGCTGATTAAAGTTGGAAGTATTCTTTTTCTTCCTAAGATATCTTTATCTATGATCAACTGTATTTCTAAGTCTTATCACCAGGTATTACAAAAAAGAAAACAAAAAACCTGGCAGAATAAAACCCTTATGGAATCACTTTGTCATGCAGAAACTTCCATTATCTCCAGAGACATTAATTACTCCATACTCTTAATTTTATCTCCTCAGTGTAATTAATAAAGGTGTACCCAAAAGAATTGTTAGAAAAGTTGAGCATAAGCAGGATAAAATCAGCTAAAAATCAGATGTCCAGTTTCTTCTTCACAGTACCACTTTTCTTTCTCTTAAAAGGCAAAAGTCAAGGACTCTGTCTGATTCCCCTCTGTCAAAACAACCAACTGAACGTTCAAATGACAACCATATCTGGCAAAATTATTAATTAAAATGTGCTGTAAGCAGGTTTCCTTAATTTTCCTCTCACTCCTTCTCAACTGTCAGGACCCCAGTGGGATTCCTCTTTCTTCACTTTGGGATATGAGGCATGGACATTTCCATTTAGGCTTTGTTTATAGTCAGTGGAGGGAAACAGTCTCTTCTAGGTTGTGATTCATCTCATCCTAAGATAGATATGCAAAAGGGCCAGATGAGTCATACCTTAAAATGACAGCTTCTCTCCACTGAATATTAAAGGAGTGTAGATGAGTAGCTCAAATTTGAACACATGCATGTTGCTTAAATCCTGCCTGTGGTCTTCAGAGAGACATAAAGAGATGTTTCCTGAGCAGATTAAACAGATGCTGAACCCCTGTTGCCTGGTACACACATTGCACACACTGTATTCTACCAGTATCAGTATTATTCTGTATCAGACCTCATCATGATTGAACAGGCAAGTCTCTCCCCAGGTATTTTAATTCAATGGCCACATGAAAATATTCCCAACCTTGGCTGTTTTCAGAGACTAAACTCTTCATGAGAGTTTAATTAAATATAATTTAAAAGTAACTTTACATCAAAATGTTTTCCAAGTTCTAGCAGCACCCAGCAGCTTGTATGTGACACTCTACAAACCAGACATGGTTTCTTTGACAGTCCTCCAACTGTCAATCTGTGAATCAGATCCTAAGAGTGAATATTTAGTAATTTCTAGGTGGTCTTGGGCTGAACCCTGCAGTTCTGAATGACAAACTTAAAACTAGACTTTTTTTAGGGATTTGCTAATGCTGTTACTGCAACAGACAATTTAATCAACTGTAATCACTCTCATCTATATTATCTTCAGCTCTGTACACACATTAAGCAAAGATGGGTGTTTTATGGACCGTGTAAAGCTCAAAATTTTACAGACAAGAACTTCCCATAGGAGCTGTTCTGGGAGAAGCTGGTGTGGAAGCTAAGCAGGCTGATTCCTGCCAGTCCCCTATCTCAGTGTGGCAGGCTTACCAGGTGTCTTGGTCTCATTAGGAATCAAGCAACGCACAAAGTGAGGGTGGGTACTTCTCAGGTTAGTCATCAACTTATTGAGATTTTCCTGTGATAGAACAAAACACGGGTTTGAGCTTTGAGATACAAAGTTTTTGCATTCTTTCTGCAATGTGAAGGAGTTGCAGAAGTTCAGAATGGTTTGGATTGGAAGGGGCCTCTGAAGATCATTGAGTCCAACATCTCTGCCAGGACAGGGTCATCTTTCACTAGATCCCATTGCTCCAAGCCCCATCCAACCTGACCTTCTAGTAAAGGGTCACCCACAACTTCTCTAGGCAACTTGTTCCAGTGCCTCACCACCCTCACTGTGAAAACACTCCTTATGTCCAACCTAAGCCTACCCTTTTTCTGTTTAAAACCATTTCCTCTTGCCCTCTCATTACAGGCCTTGGTAAGAAGTCTTTGTTCATCTTTCTGATAAGCCCCCCTTCTAATAGATTAAAAGGCTGCAATAAGTTCTCCCTGGAGCCTTCTCTTCCCCAGGATGAACAATCCCAACTCTCAGCCTTTCTCCAGAGGAGAGGTGACCAGTGCTCAGATATTTTTGTAGAAACATGGCTCATTTAAAAGGAAATTCACATACCCTGAACACAGCAGATACTGTCTGAAAAGAGCCCCCCTTCTTCTTGGCACCTTTCTTGGTACCACCACTATCACCTTAAAAGAAGCAGATAGGAGGTGAACAGTTAGATTAAGCAAATTATGTTTTATAGGCTTTATCTTCCTTTCTTTGGTCATGGAGCAATAAAATGATTGTTTTAGTTTAAAATACTGATCTGTGGCTGCATGAGAGCTTTAGTGAACTACTTCTAGTTAGCTGTTGATCAATACATGGTATGTTTGGTCTCAGATGCATGATTTAGGTTGCATCATAAGGTATGTGGCTTTTGTTGTATGGAACACAATGTCCTGACTTAAATTTCATAACAATGTACTCTGCTCTTTATCAGTGCAGTGAAGTGTTCTTTTGAATAATTTCCTAATCCAATGTTCTGAATAATGTTAGCCCAGGGGCAGGAAGCAAATTATAGTCTCAGGAATATTAGTCCATGCAGTTCAGTTCCTATTTCCTACTGTTAAAGGCAATTAAATCAAGACTTAAAGGGAGTCTTTGTGGTCTGAGCTTCATACATTGTCCTAAACTTTATTCCCCACCTTTTTCTTCTTTTCCCCCACCTTTTTCTTCTCTCCTTCCTCTTATTGATGACACCTGACTGTCTTATTCCCAGTATTTGCTGGGAGCTTGCTCAGACTCATGGTTATGTCAGCCAAACTGAAGAGCAGGGAATGCACCCACATGGTAGTCTCTCAAGCCTCAAATCCTGCTGTCAATATGCCTGATTTACCTACTCAGCCATCTATATGGTGTATACTACTACTGTATACAGCCACTTCTTTATGTCCAGCATCCAGGCTGCCAGAATATTGGCTGTTTTTGTAGAAATCTGTGTGGCCACAAGGTCTACCTAGTGATTCTACAACCTGATGGTGTTAGCTCTTCAGCCACAAACAAGGGCAAGAGGTTGGATTCCTCTCTGCTGCCTTTAGAGGACTTATAAATCCTGTTTTCCATTTTTTCTTGCAACTTCAGGACTGCTCAGCTGGATGTGAAACAGTTCTATGGTCTCTTAGTTTGTCCAGTTCACCTTAAGAAACAAAACTCTGTCCCCGGAGACTATAAAGTGCTTTCACTTTGCATGTGTATTTGGCACACATCTAGATGATGAGTAAGCAAGCATATGATTCACAACACAGTAAGTCAGGAAACATATGCCTCCTGTCACTTTGTTTTGGACTTGCTTAGTTTTACTTGTCTGCACCACATGAATCTGGTCATTTTGGCAGTTCTGTGTGTTTCCATCTTAAATCGGGTGTATCTGGGTGTACACAGGAATAAGGTCACACTAGGTGATGATAGAGAATCTAGATTATTCCACAGGGAACAGAAGCAGGAGACTTATCCTGCATCACTGAAAAAGCACTTACTTGTTTCTGCTCCAGCATAGTTGGAGAAAAGGAAAGACAGCAGTTTCAGGGATGATTTCTGGTACAGCCCCACAACAGTTTCATTCAGGGGGTCCTTGTTCTTGTCAAGCCAGCCAGAGATGTTGTAGTCCACTGTGCCAGCATAGTGCACCAGGGAGAAGTGGGCCTCAGCCTTGCCTTTGGCAGGCTTGGGCTTCTGGAAGTTGTTGGACTTGCCCAGGTGCTGGTCATAGAGCTTGTTCTTGAAAGAGGTGTCAGTTGCCTTGGGGAACATGCACTCCTCTTCCAGGATGGAGAAGATGCCCATGGGCTGGGAGAAACAGGAATACATAAAGAAAGGAAATGGTAGAGAGAAGAAAAGGAAAGAAAATGTCACGTTACATAGGATTTGTGACTTGTTTCAGTGACTGTGATTTGTACTGCACAGGTTCTTAATACATCACTAGCTACTGTAATAATGAGGCAAACTGTAATTAGTCAAGCCTAGTGCCTGAGCAACACATGGAGATGGCAACTTACCAGTGCTGTTTACATGCACCTTTGAATGAAAGGTTGTGTGTGTATATATATATATATATACATATTATAATCAGTTGTTTCCATTATCTTTTCCCTCCATTGTTAGGAAGTAGGTTTCAGCATCCTGCTGTGGGACTGATGCTGTTGTGTATGTCTGTTACAAGCTATCAGGTTGTAGTTGTCAATGTGAACTGAGTTTGATGTCTGCTCAGGAATGTGCCTGACTAATATCTAACAACTTCTTTCCTCAGTAAATGTGCCTGGATGGGTCAGATTTTCCTAACCTTATAGGAATTGTAAATGGCAATAATCTGGCAATTTAGAATGCCCATAGGTTTTTGATTTGTCTCAGAATTATATTTTAAATGGGAAATATTTCAATACAGAGGTGTAGGCATCTTTACAGCAACACCAGATTTCATCTCAGCTACATTACATATCTTCTGGTAGTGAAGATAAGCACATGTCCTCTGATTTTGCTCAAGACACTGATGTGACACTTCATTTGCCTAAAGAAAATTCCAGGAGTTCCTTCTTTGCATGAATCTCGTTGTTTTGTTTGGGTTTGTTTGTTTGTTTGTTTGTTTTTATGTGATGTAGTAACAGTCCATTAGGTGGTTATATCTGATTTCAGCTGGACAGCTGCCAGAGCTAGAATCAGGGATCTTCCAGGGCAGCAGCAACCAGTGGAATGCTGTGTTTTGAATTAAGGTTTTGCCCTCTAGGTGTGGATGCTGTGCAAGAGCTCTGGGGTTGGCATTCATGTTGACTAACTGTAGGCTGTCTATAAAAGTTGTAGGTGTCTAGATCTGAGTTAGCTGTCTAGATTCTTCTGTAATGTGAGCATTATCAAGACATTTCACAGATTCACTAACAGAACATACTTTATAAGGGGATGATTTGCATCCCAAAAGTGTCTGCTTCTTACCTGTCATCACAATAGAGACCACAGCATTAGATCAGCATAGATGTTCTGATTCCATGGCTCTAATTGCATAGATATGGGACACAAAATGTGTGGATATGGAACAGTAATTGTAGATTTTGAGTCTTAAATAGAGGAATGGGCAACAGGCACTAGCTGTGAATGGTAGTGCTGTCTGTAGATGCTGCTGTGTGGGGTATGTGGTTGGTTAGCAAGAAATGGGAGACTTGTATGCAAAGGCATAACCCATGGGTATAAATATTAAGCAGTGAACATGCATGTGGGATGGCTGGATCAGTCACTGGGCATGAATGACAGTGTGTGTTCCTGACAAGAAACTTTGAATGCTAGAACCAAAAATTCTATTCACTACTTTAAGGAGTGAGACTTGAGGTTCACCTTACTCTTAAAGGCAGTCTTGTTACAGGTACCAAATTAATATTGTGTACTCCCTCACCCTTCCACCCCAGCCATGTTGTTCAGGCAATCACTGTGCAGAGGCAGTCTGTTATTCCAAAAGCTTTGGTTCTATAAACTGCCTCTTCTTATGGGATAGGGCCATTCAAAAGTAATGTGCCAATTTATTAAAAATGACTGGACTAAAAGAAATTAACATGAAAGAAATATTCTCTCCTAAAATGAAACTCTTTACCTTCTCAATGAGCTCAATGCAGGCAGCCAGGTCCATCCCAAAGTCAATGAACTCCCAGTCAATCCCTTCCTTCTTGTACTCCTCCTGCTCCAGCACGAACATGTGGTGGTTGAAGAACTGTTGCAGTTTCTCATTGGTGAAGTTGATGCACAGCTGCTCCAGGCTGTTGAACTGCAAATTGATTATATACATATAAAAAAAAATGCTCATTAGTTTGGAGAAGCGAGCAATGGGCAAACATGCCTCCTGTAACTCACATCAAAGATCTCAAAGCCAGCAATGTCCAGGACACCAATGAAATGCTGTCTGGGCTGCTTGGTATCCAACTGCTGATTGATACGAACAACCATCCACAGGAACATCTTCTCATAGACTGATTTAGCCAAGGCACCCACTGAATTGTATACCTGTAAGAAACATGAAATAAAAAAATAAAATTTTAGTTCTCTTTAGAAGTAGAAGAACCTATCTGAACAAAATCAAAAGCTGATTAGCAGTCTAGGTACCTGTTGGACATTTTGTCCTTTAGTTACATATTCATTCCCGACTTTTACCCGGGGATAGCATAAAGCCTTCAGCAAATCAGCAGAATTCAGACCCATCAGGTAGGCAGCTTTGTCAGCCACTAGGATCAGAGATAGAAAATGAGTTCAAAACAGACAAAGAAAGGTGTCCTGGTCCTCTAGTATGCTTTAATTCCAACATGCTGTTGTCACTACTCGAATGCACCTATTGTCAAGGAAAGCTCCTCTCCAGTCCCCCCAGCACAGGCAGTGTCTGAGCTGCAGCACACTCCTGTTCCACACCTGGAGGGCTGCAGCAATGCTTTATCTGTATTTTTTTCTGTTTTCTCATGGAGCAATTAATTCATTGACTTCGTGGAACTTGCAACAAACTTTAAACTTTTTTTTTCTGGAAGGAAAAATCATTCTCAAAGAGTCTGATGCTTTATGGGACAGGGTTGCAAACTCCTGGTGCAGGTCAGAAGCAAACTCTGCAGTCAACACTACCTTCTGTGCTGTCAGGCTCTGCCTGCTCTTCCCGCTGCTTCTGCTTGAACTTCATGTTCCCATAGTGCATGACAGCCCCTGTCAGCTTGTACATCCCCACCTTCTCATCGGGGCTGAAGCCCAGGATGTCCACGGCGCTCTGCGGGAGCAATGGGCATGTCATAGAATCCCAGCAGTGTCTGGGCTCAGGGAGCTCCAGAGCTC
>JAOEGS010006087.1:0-11834 GCA_025447755.1 Corythornis vintsioides | reverse complement strand
CCCACCCGCCCCCATGAGGACATGCCTCTAAGCCTCCCCCTCCACCACTCCCCCACCCTCCAACTGGTTATAAGAAGACTGACAGTCTTCCAGGAGGGCCTCATATCTATTTTTCAGAAACACCTGAGGAATAGAAGAAGGCAAAGAGGGGTGCTCTCCTTCTATCATGCCCATGAACTTGCCTGCACCTCACCCTCTTTACTTGGGGTGCTGTTATTTGTCTGAGTGAGACAAGATACAGGAAACCCTTGATCTTGGGTATTATCTGTCTTTTGAATGGAGCACAGAGCATGGCTCCAGCGGTCAATCTCAATTTCGCTTTCCCTAATACTCCTGAGTCTTTCAACTTCAGCTTGAAGCCTCAAAACCTCATCTTCAAGCTGGGCTGCTCAGCTGAGCAGATCATCTACCTGCTCACACTGCACACAGCCATGGGAGCTGTACTCCGAAGCCAGCAACAGGCTGTGGCATTCTCTACAGCCTGTCATTTGCATCCCCACATCCTTTTGTGCATTAGCTGTCTGTATTCCCACATCGACTTTGATTGCAGACAGAACCACAGTCTTCTTGTGCCGAGAGGACACCATATCGATGGGGAACAGACAGCAGCAAGTTCAACTGGTTGGTTGGTTGGTTGGTTTGTTTGTTTGTTTGTTGGGTTTTTTTTTCCTCTCTCCTTCTCACATGCCAAGGCACACTAGGGAGAGGCTGCTTTCTTGCTGCAAGCAAACTGAGCAGTGTTTCCATCTTAACTGAGTTTAAACCTCGGTTAGCAAGAGGAACACCTGTTAAAAAATTGATTAGCAACAGGAACACTCCCAGCCATGCGACCCTCTTCGCTGCTCCCGCGAGAGAAACTGAGATTATCTAATCAATTCCCCTGCTCCCACCAGCTTGCCCGAGATGGGAAAAGCCCACCCCTGCTGATTAAAAGGAAAAAGAAAAAGGCGATGCTCCTATAGCGAGGTTTGTCGCTCTGTGCTCAGCTTTCTCACTGCACATGAACATAATAATAAATGTAAGAAACAATTCCTTACATTTTACTTTCTATTGTATTTCTAAATTAACTTATCAGACTCCAAGGATTCTTTTTGCCATTATATTGGTAAAAACCACTTCGCCCATCATTGTCATCATTAGAAGAATCACAGTTCTGAATTAGCCCAAATGTCTTGCTAGACTGTGTCCAGCAATAGCCATAAGTAGATGGCCGAGGAAGAGTATAAAAGAAAGGCAGGTGTATAGCATTTCCTATTATTGTTTATGGGAAAATCCCATACTTTTCATCTCAGGATCTTCCTGAGGTGAATGTTCTTTCCACATACTTTGCAACTCTTACTGTATTCCTCCACTATGAATTTGTCTAGTTGTGGAGAGTTTTCACACAGAAAAAAGTCGTGATTTACTGTCAGTGAACAACCCATGTTGGTAAGACTGATGAGCAACTGTGAAGGAGCTGTGAGA
The DNA here is from genome assembly GCA_025447755.1 of Corythornis vintsioides. Lineage (NCBI taxonomy): Eukaryota > Metazoa > Chordata > Aves > Coraciiformes > Alcedinidae > Corythornis > Corythornis vintsioides. Next base: position 10,370 of record JAOEGS010006087.1, on the reverse strand, counting down.
GTCTGTCCTTGTAGCTAATCTTGAAGAGGCCTCAAAGTACTGATACGAGATTCTTGCCTTCCTCCCTCGGAATGTAGAAAATAGAACAAAACTTTGCCTGAGAAACTGCTAGATTCACATGGGGCGAGGATGATAACTGCTATTTCTGTAGCTCTGCTGTTTGAACAATAGTAAAGATGTAAACATGTTTTACTTTTAGAATCATTATAAATGTAGAATGGTTGTGAATAAAGATGAAGGATGCATGATACAATCACATTGATTGGAGTCGTTACTTCGGGGTCCAGCCGATACTCCAGCTGAAGGGGGCACGACTTAGCCATATTAGCTTAATTCGTAGCTCCGTTTAGGAGAATGATGTACTCATACTGACTCGAGTCGTTTGTCCAGTGGCGCTCTTTCCAACATCTAGTCATCACTTAAGCCCATGTGAGCTCCTACTTACCATATTTTTGCAATGAGCTCTGTGGTGTAAAGAACCACATTTCCTTGTCTGAGCCTACCTTTTAGCAATCTCACTTGAAATTCTCTGATTCTTTTATTGAAAGAAAGAGAGGGACCTTTCCACCCTTCCCAGGCCTTTCCTGATTTTATAGACCACTAGCATATCTCTCCAGCCATCTCTTTTCTATACCAAAGAATAATGGAATACTAAGAACTTCCTACATTTTATGACAAGAAATGCACACCTTTAAATACTGAGTAGCCTACATGCCTGGGAATAGATTTTGTCCCTAAGTGTAAAGGCTCCTCAGCTGCCTGTGGAAGTTTATTACTTTTGCCCTCTGACTCTACTATGTTTGTATTCAACTTCCTTGGCACAGTGTATACACCTAGATTTGGTCTGTAAGTATCTGTGTCTTCTTTTAAAGACTTATTGAATAATAAATATACTTACCATTTTCTAGCAGGCAAATAGAAGCTCTGTGCTGTGTCTTCAGTGTGAATTAACTTCATGTACAATTATAAGTTTAAGAATTAAAGGGAAACAAATGCACCAACAATTTACAGGATGATAGAGTATCTTTCATGAACCATATGAATTCACAAAGAGCAGTTTCTCATATTCACAGGCAGATTCACTTGATGCAATATAGAAAAACAATTCCTAAACAATTATATCATTGCAGACTCACAAATAATATTTTGACTGGGGGCAAAATTTCTGCCCTGGGCAGATGGTTGGTGTTCTGGTTGAAGTTAAGGAGAGCTACACCCAAATATAGAAGGGCTGAATCTGACTCTTCCTGTCTTCAGGAAGCAAACTGGACTCTACTTCAGTGATGCTTGCAAACATCTCCAGTAAAAAAATAAGTCAGCATCACTAAATACTGAGCCGTAAAACTGTGTCTTGTCATATGGTCTTTTAGTAAGATAAATAATTGCATGTAGGAGAGTCCCAAAGACCAAATTTTGGTCTCACAACAAAATCAGATTATTTGAGAACATGAAAATAATGTGGAAAAAGTGAATAATGGAAAAAAAAACCCAAAACACAACAAAAAACAACTCCTTGCCCTTGCCCACAGCCTTCCCTCACTCCAATTATAGCTAGTTTAATGGTATCACAATACTTTGTGGTATTTTAAAACTTTTTGGTGTTGGTTTTGAAAATAATTCAAGTATATCACTCCACTATGTACTGCTTTAGCAGAAAATCAATGTACAAAGTCTTACTAACTTTCACTTCTCATGCAGACAAGCCATGGGGCCCCAGAGTTTGTCTTGTACCCACGACAGAATTAATTATTAAATACTTGGACAGCAATAGAGGAGTGGAAATGCTTCTCTCAAGTTAGTAGACTGGAAAGAAGTATGTAGAGGTAGTAAATGAAAGGCCACTTCACTCTCTAGTCCTCTTTTTCCTCTACTTCTGATATGGGCTTGAGTAGCTGCAAAATCACATACCCCATATAGTGAATGACTTTGTTGTTCCACTTGCCAAAGTAGAAGTAGGCAGGGGTGCAAGAGATAGGCTGCTTCTGAGACAGTTCCACTATGTAAAATACCAATCTATCTATAGATAACACACTTCTCCCTCTTACTCTCTACTACTGGACTATGCACTGTATATAAAAAACAGAGGAGCCCTGTAAACTTCTGTTCCCAGGTCCCCAATTCAGTTACAAACTCCTATTTTCAGAGGTTGATAATTGTGTTCCAGGATATTTCTACTGCACTGAACTTTGACAGTCTTTTCAGAGACCTGTAAGGAAGCTGGTGTGGTTTTGACACCTCCTGCCAATACAACAACTGTAGTCTTCCAATATTCTCTAGAATACACTTTTTTTTACTTGGAATTCATGTTTCCATAAGTGACAAGATTATAGCAGCAAACAGCAAAGAATGCATTATCTACAAAGCAGATAAATACAGCTCCTTCAGCACAACCTGTAATTGTACATGGCTCCTTGCCAGGGAGAGCTGTGCTGTCATAATTGTCCTCCTGTGGTGGTGTCTCTTCTGAAACTACAGCTCATTGGTATTGATTCTTATAGGAGCTTGGGGAGTATCTACTACCCGTTAGACTGAGATGTCATAGTATTTGACTTATGGAATCCACAGCAAACAGAAGTAATGGCAGATTTCAGGAAGGACCTTTCACCAGCTGAGTCTGTGTGCTGGCCCAGCACACCTGCAGTGTGCCTCAGGTTCAGTTTTCAGCTTGCCCAGCCTCCTTGACCACCAGAAACTTTCTAGGTGAAATATTCATGCAAGCTGCAACCTCGGCTGAAGTTAAATGTCAGGTTAATTCAATTGCAGGGTCATTTTGGGTTCATGTAGCTATACATGCAGTTTATATATATATATATGCATGCAGTTTATAACTCTATAAATTGCAGGGGTACAATTAGGTTATTGTAGCACCTATGGCTTATACTGTGCTCTGTCATCACATTCTCATGGTTTTTTTATATCTCATAATAAGTATTGTGGATTTAGTCTTCTCTGCGTCCTAATGCTTACAATTTTCCCTCTGCTGGTGGACTTATACTGAATCTTGAATTATTTATACTATACCTTATGCTGAATCTAAGAATGTTTTCTTTAATATCTGAAAAACATTCATATAAAATTTGTGTCACCCAAAATTTGTGCCAAGTATTCTGCACGGTTATGTGTTACTTAATTTTGCATAATGAGAATCTGGGAGTTCTACTCTGGAATTTGCTCATATTTAGCTGTACTATTAAGGACCTGTTGTCAGGTACCTTGCTGATGATAGATGGCAGCAAAAAAAGGGGATTTTGGAAACATTTTATCCTGACTACCACATGAGACCCCTATCTTGGTCAACTCTCTAGTCACTACCATAATAAAAAAGTAAGTATGTGATGGGGATGTAGTTTGAATTTTTAGTGAAAGTAATGCAAAAAAAAAATCACGATCCACATATGCAAATCCAAATATCATAACATTTTTACATAATCCTCTAGTTTTATAAAGGAAATAAAATAATGGGGTTTCTCTGAGAAGGAGGGAAAGAAGGGACCTGAGGGGTGGCAGGGCAGACAGCAGTGTAACCTTATGACAGAGCAAGGCCCTGAATGCTGGACATGTCTGTCAGGATGAGGCAGATCTGAGGTCAATCAAAAAAAATCAGACTGGTGAGGTAAGGTAACAATAGGGAGAGCAAACTTATGTAGATCAGGAGAGGATCAAGAGCAAGGGCCTGATCTTGAACATAACTCCCAAACCAAGAGCTACCCCAGACAAGACTTCTATCAACTGTTTTCACAAGGGCTTGATCCAAGGTTACACAGCTGTGCCTGTCAAAGATGACCTTGAACATAGGTTCCTAGGATGGGAGAAAAAAAAATACAGCACTGGTTGATACATTCACCTGGGAAGTTTCTGGTGGTAATCGCTGAGAAAACAGAATTGTTTTCTCTTTCTTTGTTATTGTTTCCCACACTCTGCAGCTGACCTGGGCCATACAGGCTGACACCAATGTAAGGCACAGAACTAGACCCTGTGGTCCTGTCTGCAATAGTTTTTCACTTGTTTGACTTGCAGAGGCTATTTCCATAAAATGTCCCCACTCAATCCCAAACTCAGTATGCTGAAAAAGTACAGAAAAAAAGTCTAACACACCAATGCACTACTGCACTAGGGACATATGCTAGCTTTCAGCAGGTGTTTTTCATAGAACACTACCTTCTAGAAGGAAATAGATGCATGCATTCCCCATAATTTATATTACTAGTTTATTATTCTCTGCCTATCTTATAAAAGTTACATTCATTTTTTTTCCAGACAATAACAGAAGAGTTGTCAAACACAAAAAATCAAAATCATAGTAAAATCAGGCAACTCAGGAGGACTACAAAGATTCCATGAGGCTATGCAGGGATAAAATTACAAGGGCCAAAGCCCATCTAGAACTTAACCTTGCTATTGCCATAAAATCATAGAATCACATCACAGAATAGAATCATACAATAGTTTGGGTTGAAAAGGACCTTAAAGATCATCTAATTCTAACCCCCCTGCCATAGCAGGGACACCTTCCACTAACCACATTGCACAAAGCCCCATCCAACGTCATCTTGACCACATTCAGTGATGGAGCAGTCACAAGTTCCCTGGGTAACATGATCCAGTGTCTCACTAACCTCAGAGTGAAAAACTTCATTTCTAATATAAATCTACATTCTTTCAGTTTGAAACCATTTACCCCTTATCTTATCCATTACACATCCTCATAGAATGTCCTTCCTTAGCTTTCCCACAGGACTCCTTCAGATACTGAAAGGCCATAACTTTCCCCCAGAACATTATCTTCTCCAGGCTGAACAACCTCAGCTTGCTCATCCTGTCCTTGTAGGAGAGATGTGCCAGACCTCATGTGTCATCATCATGGCCATAAGGACAAGGAGTCTGAGATACTGAATGTCGCTTTTGCCACAGTCCATAATAGTAAGACTAATTGTCCTCTGAGTGACCAGCCACCTGCACTGGAAAAATAGGAACAAGCAGCAGAACAAAGCCCCCATAATCCAAGAAAAAAAGTTCAGTGACCTGCTACACCATTATACACACACTATAATCTAATCTATAGGTCCAGAAGTGTTACTAGTACAGGAGTACTGAGGCAGCTGGTGGAAGTGCTCACAAAGTCACTTTCCATCATCTATTAACAGTCCTGGTTAACCAGGGAGGTCCCAGTTAACTGGAGGTTAGCAAATGTGACACCCATCTACAGGAAGGGCCAGAAGGAGGATCTGAGGAACTACAGATTTGTCAGTCTCACCTTGGTGCCAGGGAAGTATATGGAGCAAATCATCTTGACTTCCAGACAAGGCACATACAGGACATGCAGGTTATCAGGCCCAGTCATCCCAAACGTCTGTGAAAGACAGTTCCTGCTTGATAAACCTCATATCTTTCTATGACAAGGTGACCCACTTAGTGGATGAGGAAAAGGCTGTGAATGTTGTCTACTTGGTCTTCAGTGAAGCCTTTGACAATGTTTCCCACAGCATTCTCCTGGAGAAACCGTCTGCTCATGACTTGGATGGATGGATGGATGGATGGATGCATATTTCACTGGATAAAAAAATTGTCTTGATGGCTGTGCCTAGAGAGGTGGTGAGTTAAGTAAAATCTTAATTCCTGTTGGTGGGCTGTCACAAATAAGTGTTCCACAGAGCTCAGTATTGGGGCTTGTTTAATATGGGTGACGAGATTGAGGGCACCCTCATTAAGTTTGCAAATAATACCAAGTTAGATAGCTGTGCTGATCTTGAAGGTAGGGAGGCTCTACAGAGGGATCTGGATGGGCTGGATCAGTGGGCCAAGTCCAAGTGTATGAGGTTCAACAAGACAAAGAGTTAGGTCCTGTACTTGGGCCACAATAGCCACAGGCTATGCTACTGGTTTTGCCTGAGGAAGACTGGTTGGAAAGCTGCCCAGCAGAAAAGGCGCTGGGAACGCTGGTCAAAAGCCAGATGAATATGAGTCACCAGTGTGCCCAGGTGGCCAAGAAGACCACCAGTGTCCTGGTTTGGATCAGAAAGAATGTGGCCAACAAGACTAGGGAAGTGATTGTTCCCCTGTATACAGCACTGGTGGGATTTTACCTCAACACTGTGTTGAGTTTTGGGCCCCTTGCTACAAGGACACTGAGATGCTGAAATGTCTCCAAAGAATGGCAACAATGCTGGTGAAGAGTCCAGGGGAAAAAAAAGTCTTATGAGGAGCAGCTGAGTGAAATGGAGTTGTTTAGCCTGAAGGAAAGGAGGATTAATGGGAAACCTTAATCTACAACTCTAACTAAACTCTACAACTACCTAAAAGCAGGTTGAAGTATGGTGCAACTCAGTCTCTTCTCCCATGTAACAAGTGAGAGAACAAGATGAAATGGCTTCAAGTTGTGCTGTGGAGGTTTACTTTGGATATTAAGAAAAAATTATTCACCGAAAGGGTTGTAAAGCCCTGGAATAGGCTGCCCAAGGATGCGGTGGAGTCCCTATCCATGGGGGTATTTCAAAGGCATGTAGATGTGGCACTTTGATACATGGTAATGTAACCCTGGCATTTCTGTGTTAATGGTTAGGCTTGATGATCTTAAAGGTGTCTTTCAATGGTAATGATTCAACAATTTAAAAAGATGTGTTTCAAAACATCATTTTCTAATGGTTCTTTTTATTAAAGACAATACATGAAGACTCTAAAACATATGGGAGAAGGATAGAAGTTGATAGGCATGGTGTTTTATAAGCTCAAAACAGACTGTGTGTTGTGTAGTCTTTAAAGATTTAAGTGGCAAGTAGCTAGATAACATCTCAAAGCTAGTGCTGTCCTGTATCCAGGTTGTTTAAATGAACTGTGAAACATTTAAGGACATACTTAGAGAAGGCTGGAAAGAGAAGGCAAAAACATGGGAAAGATGAGGAGAGATGGATGATGGAATAGAATTGTTGTCTCCTTTCAAGCAGTACACAACTAGATGTGTAGGGACAAAATGTGGGGGAGATCTCCCTCAGAACAGGCTATATGGGAGCAAAATGGGAAATAATAGTATCAGATGAAGACATAGATCATATCAGTCTGGTAACAGAGCCATTCCTACAGTGGCCCTTCTAACAGCTATGAAGAATATTGATGTCATTTACTACCCCTGCGTCACCCACATACTTGAACAATGTTCTTTAAAGGAGATGTGTCAATAGACTCCTACTTACCTTCCTGTAAGTTTTCAAATTCTGATTATCAGTTTTCTGTGAATTATGGAGGTATTCCATCCTTCTAGAAGACAGAACATACTAAAAAATGTCTATCCTGTCACTACAGGTGAGTTTTGTAAGAGTGTCTATTGCAGCAAACTCCTTGTGCACCTCCTGTGCTATGATTCACAAGGCTATTGGCTTTGTGAGATATTGAGAACAGTAACTATGGGTATCTGCACTTGGCTCACATGGCCTGTTGTCAAATTACAGCTCAATGTAAGTATTCAGTGGAATACAAATATTGTGTTATTGTTCATAAAAGTGTTATATTTGTTTACTTTTGGTAGTAGAATTTTTAAATATTGTGGAGATGCCCCTGAAAAGAGGTTAAAAATAGATATATCTAAAATTTGAAATTGTCCAATATTTTAAACCATAAGTAAGGCTAAACATCCATACCATCCAGATCTGGAGATTCTTGAAAATTCAAATGACACAGCCCCTATTTGGAATTTTGTGAAAGAACAGTGCAGCTCTAAGAAAAGTCAAAAAAGTAGTGGCTGCTGTATTTACAAGAGTCCACATGTAGCAACCTCAGTAGAGGAACACAAACCACCCTTGAGATTAGCTCTGTTGCAAATGAAAAAAAAAAAAAAAAGTTTCTGAAATCACAGTGCTGGACAGGACCGTAAGTTCAGGCTCCTACAGTCACACACAACAATATAAAAGAGTTCTTCGGTCCAAAAGGGTCCCCACAAGCCACAAAATACTTCCCAACACCCTATAACAAGCCTATGACCTGTGGTGTGAAAGACCAAAACCTGCAAAGACTACACTGTGCCACAGGAGGCAAGAAAGATCTAGCTCACCCCCATCATCTCTGCCTTCTGCAAAAGCAATAGTGGGAAATTATTATTTTTTTTAAATTTGTCTTGGGTTGCAACTGTTTGATTTGACATTTGTTAGTTACATAAATTTCCACTTGTTCTAGATACGTAAAAGAAGCTGCTAAATAAGCCCAAATATTATATTATTTTAAGAAGATATTAATATTAAATAGCCTTGAGTCCCTAAAATTATTTGACTTTTGCCTCAGCTTTGTTATCTTCTACTCTGTTTCCCAAAGAAGCTGCAGATTAGTGAACATTAAATACAGATACAGGTATTGATACTATACTGAAGTGTAAATAGCAACTGAAGACAGCATTATGGAGTCTACATTACAAATGGAATTTGTGAAAACCAATCAAGAAATGTGTTTCAGACACAAAGATGTCATTTTACTTTTTTTATATTAAAGTTCCAAAACTTGGAGTGAAGCCCAAATTTGAATCTTGCCCTCCCAGAATATCCTATGAGCATCTGGTTAGGTTGGTATTTGCTTGGTTTCTGTGCTTGATACATGATAAACTATATCCATGGTCACATGTAACAGCACACACATTTATTACATTTGCAAAAGAAAAGCAAAAACAACAATAGCAACGGAAGTTTGATTCCAGAAAGATGTAGAACCAGTTTGGACTTGGCAGGCAAAAGTGGTTTTAAAAGCAGCCTGACAGACCTCCCAAAATATAATGAACATGGCATCAGGGTATGATGAAATGGGAATTCTGGTCTGTTGCAAAATTATAGTATATTATTTTCTCTTCATTGCAGTTTTACTGTCTACTATACAGACTATTTTCTTAAAAAAACTCTGAATCCTGCTGTTCTCAGTAGGAGTTGCATATTATGGCAGTCTTACTTAGAATGACTGAAATGTTTTTTCAGAGTGTCAACTTCCAAGTCATCATTAATGTTTACAGTCTCAATAGCAGCTTGCATTGCTACAGTAACCCTTAAAGGAACATTCTTAACAGAAAACTAAAATAAAAGGAAGACACATTTTTACGAAACACTCATAACACAGGGAATGTTCCCGAGCTAGTTCAGTAATTTGTATTTTAAACAAAGGCAGCCTAAAGAAGAAGAGGTCCTCTTAAACTAGCAAACCAGTTTTATATACTGCTGAATGATGGGACGTGACAGAACTTGGATAGATGCCCCCTCTGAAAAAAATATAACTTCTGTCAACTCCAGCTGAAGCAAGTAAGGGAAGAGGACTAAGGAAAGTGAGGATTCTTGCCAAATAAATTTTTTTTGGTGAGGAATTCTGTGTCTGTCTGTAAGTACAGAAAATAAGTGTAACACAAATTTTCATTTACCTTTCAACCAAGTTACAGAAAACAAAGCTGAGTATTTAGTTTCATGAACTGTAGAGAGATCATTGATATAGTAGTTTATGGTACATAGTATCACTTCCTTAGCATGAGCTACAGCCTATGTGGTAATTATCCAAGGCAAAAGCAAATTGTGTTAAACCACATACCTTCATACATTTTTATAGTCAGATAAATATTATAGTACAGATATATGTAGATGAATTTATTCCAAGTTTCTCTTTTCTTTTTTTTTTCTGTTTATCAAAAAATCCAAATTTATTACATAAAGCAGTAGTCTAGTACCTTGCATTTACTAGGAAAACCCAAGCCAGTGTGTTCTAATCTTCCAGGCTGCTTGGAATATTACATCTGGGGAGAGGAGATAAATTAGAATGTTGTCAGATTTGTCAAATCTTAATCACTTTATGACACTGCAAATGTCTTTTAAAAATCTTCTACATCAGTTATGGCAAAGGAAACCACAAAGTGTAGTTTGACTTGTGAAAATATCAAGCTCTGAAAAAAAAGCAAGAGGAAGTTTTATTAAAAAAAAACCAAAACAACAAAACCCAAACCTTTAGCAAACAGGAAGTTTAGAGCAATGAGCAAAGTCTAAGAAGTAGGAGTCATATCCTGATGCTGTTCTTACAACTATCCTACAAACTTTATTTAGTTGGAACTGAGAAAATGGCTTTGCCCCAACTTTCCTACCAGTATGAGTGAAGCAAAGGCAAACTGACATGGTCAAACCATAAAGTGAGTGTCAAATCTCCAAGACCTCAGGCATCTAAGATGAAAACATTTTAGATGAAACAAGAATCATCTTGGGCTGTTAAAGCTCAGTACCCCAAAGACAACTCATAAAAGAATTGTACTTTTTGGACTTAGAAGCTGCAAAATGGGGATATAGAGATACCCAATACACAGAGAGGTCTGCTGCCTCCCTGGGGCTAAGATTCATGACATTAGAAAGAAACTTCCTGACCTATTGCAC
>JAOEGS010006086.1:0-10292 GCA_025447755.1 Corythornis vintsioides | reverse complement strand
AAAGAAAAGAAAAGAAAAGAAAAGAAAAGAAAAGAAAAGAAAAGAAAAGAAAAGAAAAGAAAAGAAAAGAAAGAAAACCTACTGCAGAACTGACTGGAATAGTGGATGTTCACGTTTTACTGTTCTGGAAGAAACTGCAAAATCTAATGTCTTTATTGAAAACAGCTTATGAAATCTTAAATATTTTTTTAAATGAGTTTAGTATTTTCACAACAGTAGGTGCTTCTGAACTCTAGACTGTATTTCAGTGTTGACATAATACAAAGAAAATGGTAAAATCTAAATCTAAAGTATCTTAGCTGTAAATACATAGATCGCTTACATACTTGTGTGTTGCGTGCACACATTTCTTCACATGCTTATGGAGAGTTTTACTGTGGACTTCACATGCTAATAAGTAAGGGATTTAGGCATGATTTATTCAGTGTTATTTGTATAAAATATTAGTAAAATAAGAACATCATTGTAGATGTTAGTTTGAAATTTATATTAAATTATATGAGATTTTATGTCAGTTTTTGAAGGAAAGGCATCTATCTCCCTGAAGTTCAGTTGTGGTATTTGATTCCTTTCTTAACAATGGAAAAATAAAAGATTAAGAGGTTTGGACAACATACGTAAAAAACATGTTCATTCTTGTAAAAAAATTCTTTTCTTGCAGCCCTTCAATAATGAGGAGGAGCAAGTCTTTCTAGGAAAGCACAGTCTGTAAGTGACTTTATTTGTTTCCATTTCTCTTCTTTGCAGCTTTAACACTATTTCTCCACAGACATATTAAACCCTTTCTTCCCTTCCCCATCAAAAAGTGTCAAGAACAGGTTCTGTAAATAGTAAATTTAAGAGGACCTTCCTTTCTTATTCATTTAGGTAAGTTCCTTGTCCTGTTTTGGGTGAAAGCCGAGCAAATTCGTTCAGTGATTTTACTTTTTCAGCTCAGGTTTTCTAACTAGCTGCACTTTCTAGAATTAGTAGCATGTTTTGCAGACAGTGTCTGCTTCTAACAGTGATAACACCTCATGTTTACATTTACTACCAGGGATGGAATGCAGACCAAGGCCACTGCTAGAAATTGTGTATCGCACTGAGGGGTGCAGAAAAGTGAAAGACTGCACCTGCGGGGAGGAGCAGACAGGACAGGTGACCCCAAACTGACCAATAAGGTATTCCATCCCATATATGTCATATCCAGTATATAAAGCTCAGGTGGTCCGGAGGGTCGCTCTCGCTTCCTCTTGCTTTCTCGCTTGCTCTTTTGCTCTCTCACTTGCTCTTTCACTCTCTCGTTCTCTCTCTTCTATCCTGATCCTGAAACTCAGTGCCAGAATCCAGCTTCTCCACAGCATCAGTGACAGTGATGTAATTACCATCAGGGGTGGGGGGGAGTTGGGTTCGGTACTGGTTTTATATATATGTGTATGCACTTCATTATTATTTTAATTCTCATTAAATTATTCTGGTTTCCTTTTCTAATCACTAAGTCTCTCTCCCTTATTCCTTTTTCTCTCCCCTTTGGGGAGGGAGGAGGGTTTAAAGAGAGCGTCTATTATCAATCTGGACTACCCTGAACCTAAACCATGAAATTCCTATATGTACTTTAACAAAACACTGAACTTATTTCAGTACCTTCATACCTGTGCTTTTTTATTCAGCCTTAATTTCTGTAGTATTTTTCATTTTTATTCCTTCTTGAATATAATAGCATTAATCTCAGAAATGCTATGGATTCATTATAATTTTGACTGCATAATTAGAACATTTTGATAAAGTTATGAGGCATTTTTGTATGCTAACCCTAGAGAATGTGCATTGCACCTCAGAGACTAGGGTAACTGATGTTTCAGCATAAAGTTTTCTGAGTTGACAAATATTTTTCTGTTCTTCTGAAGAAAATCATTCTTCCCCTGTAAAATCACACAGCTTCTACAGTTACAATTATGCCTTGAGTGTAAAATGTTACAATTACTTCTCAAGGTAATTAGGATTTATTTCAAATAGATATTTTCCTATAAATCCTCTACTGACGTTCAATAGTTCAATCTTCTGATTTTATCTCATACTTGTGCTGCTGGCTTTTTGGTATATAAATCTGTGTACTCTAATAAGCAGCTGATTTCTGCCAGTAATTAGGTCGGGTTTATCATTTGCATTCTTTTTTACTTGTACATCTCTTCCAAGAATAGTGGTCCTGTAAATTTATTTTGACTGCTAGTGCATTTCATGTTAAGTTGTACACTTAGCTTATTACATATTCTTTGTCTATACAACAGTGGATGTGTTGGAATTTTTTTCCCCAAAACCTAACTAAATCATATTTATGTGCAAAATGTTGAGTACATAAATAATAATAAGCCCTTTGTAGCTAGTGCTCACAAAGTTTTAAAAATGTACCAGCATATATATTGCAATTTATATTCTATTATACTTTAGAAAAAAAAATGTTTACCATTGAAAATGTGTCAATGAATGGTAAAATTGTTACATTAACACTTGCTATATCTATAAATAACCACACTCACCAATATAATATGTGCACTTCTACATACTTTTACTTAAAAAAAAAAAAATCAGTATATTGTCAGTTTTAATATTTTTAATACAAATATTGTTTTAAAAAATATTTTCCTCACTTTATTTTAAAAAGTGTTTATTAACAGAGAGCTGAAAGTTCACATACTGGAATAGAGAATCAAAAAGGTACAACACACTGTTTTATGATTTTGCAGCACACTTTGGTTACACAATGTTTTTTGCACCCATAGAAATGCAGCAAGTAATGGGGAACGCTGCTTTATTGTCTATGAACCTGTATTTTTTCGGATTCAGGTGACCAATATATGAACAATCTTCCTATGAATGAAAATGAGTATTTGCACCTTCAGACAGATGTAATTACGTATGCTACAAATCTGCAGATAAGTGTGCATTCAGCAAAATCCATTTCTGTTTTTCCCTCTTCATATGATAAATTCAAAGGTGTTTAAATAAAATAATGTGCCATTCTTGCAGGCATTCATACCTTTCCATCCTCTTTTTAAAATTAATCTGAGAAATAGGAATTTTACTCAGCTTTTCCATTCTTCTTGTTTTTTAAAAAATTCTAAGGAATAAGGAAAGAAACTAAGTATTCATTTGAAAGAAAATGAAGTAACAAAGACCCATCAAGACATACAATAAAAATTAACAAGAAAATAGAATAAAAGCAACAGATTGTAGATGTTCATACTTCTACCTTGTACTGGTGTGAGTATTCCTAAGCTTTTATTAGGTTAGAATATAGGTAACTCTTAGTTTGTCTTTTATCATTCAACCAAAATGTTCATTTTTGTGATCTAATTTATTATAATCAATTCTGTCAGGCAAGGTCTGGAATATCTATCACATGAAGGGCAAGCCTCTTGAAATGCAGAGGTTTTGAGTTATAGAAAAGTCCATAGAAGGACTCAATTTGAATTCAATGTAATTTAGGTCAGACCCTTAAAAAGAAGGAATCATAAACCTCACTTTAAAGTAATTAGCTGGACTGAATGGGTCTAAAATAGCTAAGGTAGCAATTCAAGATCATCTTCTCATGAACCATGTGAGTCCTTTAAGACCTCCATTTTCCATCCACAAAACAGTGTATTCTCATCCATACTACTTATCAGGAAGAAGGCAGTATCATTCCCTCACCATGTTCTGTTATTTCCAAAGGTGACCTATTGCCATGGAACAAACTGCATCAGTAATTACACTAACATGTATACAACATGGATACTCAATTCTTGTTCCTGGGTCCTCAGCCTGATTAATGTGCCAGAGATGCATATAGAATTGCAAAAACATAAAGAACAAGAAAGTGGTACATCTTCATCTGAACAATTTCTGATTGCAGAGCCACCAGTAACAAAAAAAACCCAACCAACCAAACAAACAAAAATAATTTCTTCTTAAAAATGTAAAGCTATACAGGAGGAAGCACAAAATGAAAGGAGGAATTATGAAAACATAAACTTCAGACTGGTGGTTTTCATAATAAATAAGCTTTGAAAACCAGTATCTGCTGGACATTTATATTTACAACTACCATTGAAATGGCACATTGAAATATACATTATATCTGGTTTTCATATCTTTATAATGTTCTTGGGTGTCTATAATAAACATTTTCTAGATGTCACAGTCTAGGGTCTAGTTTTGATTCTCCTCACTGAAATAGAAGAGAAGCAATGACTGTTATAATTTCTTTTGATGGGAAAAGATATGAATCAATTCTGAATGCTGTTTAAATGTTAAACTCAAGTCTACAATGGCAGAACTCCTAAATCTTTACTCATATCAAGCTCTAGGCACACAGTCTTCTGCCTGGGGAAAACAAAGTCCTTTCTGTGGGATCAGTTGCCTAAATACAGGTATCTAGTTTCATTTTCCATGCCTTTGCATATTGTACCTAATTCCCAGATGTCTTTCTCCAAAAGATGCATACCTTCTGAAAGGAATCTGTAGAGAGGTGGAAGTCAGTCTGTTCTCCCAAGTAACAAATGATAGAACAGGAGGAAATGACCTTAAATTGTGCCAAGGGAGGTTTAGATTAGATATGAATAATAAATTATTTACTGAACAGGTTATCAGGCACTGGAATGGCTTGTCCAGGGAAGTACTGGAGTCCCCATACCTCGAGGTATTCAAGAGTCACATAGACATAGTGCTGAGGGATTTAGTTTAGTCAAGGTCTTCTCAGTGTTCAGTTAATAATTGGACTATATTATCTTAAAGGTCTTTTTCAGGTCTACAAACGTCTGTGATTCTGTAGAGTTTGTGACATTTCCAACAGGCCACATATTTCAGATGCCTTATCGTGTCTTAAGCAATTTTATAGTCTCCTGTTCAGAAGACAACTTTAACATGCCTTTCATATATGATTATTTGCTCATACAATATCATAGACCACTCTCATTTAACCTGTAAGGTTAGTAAACACCTTTTTAATTTTGAGTAATATGATTGGACCTGATGTCACTGACATATAGTATGTACTATTAAGGGTGACAAGCAAAAGTAGTCAATTAGTAGCTGCTGTGTTAGACTCTAAAAACACTATTACTATTACAATAATAATAAATAACTTCTGTGAAACAGAACAACTCAGTCTTTAGGTCTGGATCAGATCAGAGTTATAATGTTTTCAGGGAATATATCCTAAATAGTGCACAGAACATTACTTCTTGTCAGAAGAAGCATTATTAATTTCCAGGGACATTAAACTTGGTCACCTTTTTTTTTTTTTATTTTTAGCCATGATAATTAAATTGTTCTTAAGATATTACTTGATCTGTCCAAGCAAATAAATGTCTTGCCTTTTGTGATCCTGATTTTATTTAAAATGCTTAGAATGTTCATTAGTATCTCTGTGTTATCACTTAATCATAAGTGAAAACCTATTACAAAAAAAAAAAAAAAATTTTACAGAATTTCAAAATATTTTACATCCTTTAGTTTTAAGAACTGTTAGGCTTGACAAAAAGAAGGGATAGCAATGATAATAGTCACATCTCAGGGCAAAGAAGTATAGTTTGTTTTGGACACCAAACTCCTTGGCTCACAGACAGATGCTGACACTAGTCAACAGTTCAAAAGCCATTTTCACTTTGAGCAAGTGAGAGGGATGACTATAACGCAACACAACAGAATTTCTTTAGTAAGACAAAGTATTAGAATTCACCTTTCATTGTGAACAAAAATCCATAATAAAAAATGAAATAAAAAGATAGGAATGATAATAATTTTCCCATTCAAAAATCATGTTCAGTATGTATGTTAAACTTCAGTTGTAGAAGGTCACGTCAGAACAGTCGGAAACTACCAACAATTAAATTGGTTACAATATCTAATTCACTGTTACATAAAATGCATTTACGATATAATAGCTAAGGAATTAATGTAATTTAAAGAGGCCCCCTATAGCAATCGCTGAAACTGAACATATGCAATATAATGAGTCTCAAATTCATTGCATGCACTGCAGAGTGCAAGAGCTTTTTCTGTCCATTGAGAGCCCCTGGCTTAGCAAGAAAGTCAGACTGTGACATTATTATATTAAATTAAATCATGAATGCCAATCAGAAGAAGTATTCCTTTTGATTTTCATTGGCTGTATTTTGCATGCTGAGCTCACTTTTCAATGCAGATTCAGCACTGTCTTCATTTTCAGATCCTTTTGCCTCATTTTTTGAGTATATGCCTTTTTTTTTGTAAATACGCATGCCTATGGCAGTGATGCAAAGTAGGATGAATATCACAACTGCTATCACACCTAGGGGAAGAAAAGAGAAAGAAGTCAAGAGAAAGGACAGACAGTAACTCATGGGCCAGAAAGCAGGGAAAATAAAGAGTCCATCACATAATGGAGGGAGTGGCAGAGAAGTCCAAGAAATAAGAAGCTATAGCTATTTTCAAAACAGAGCCAGAACTATAATATAAGCTTCATTGTAATTGTTTTGCAATTTTGCACACTACTACTAAAAAAAAAATAAATTTCACAGAATACTATAATTTTTTGAAAATTTTAATCGGACACCAGTAGGGGACTTTCCCCCTAGCTCTTTGCCATACTTGGAACTCAAGCCACAGAGCATTTGAAGTTATTCTTTAGGTCTTCTCTGCTAGACAATGGGATGACACAAAGAGCACTACTATGACGTTCTCCTTTTCCCAACTCCTGTAGGTATTGGGCTAAATATTCCCTCTCCTGTTATTCATATCACTCAGGACCCTTTCTCATTACAACTGTCATCAGGATGGAAGGGAACACAAATGGCATAATCAGATTTCACCTGCCAGTCAACTTTCCTATCACTGCTCCAGGATACTCCAGAAAAAAATCTGGAGAACAAAGGCAGAGCGGAATTGTGAGGAAAAAGGTAGCAATCTGGAATACTGAACCAAGCAGTCTGTCAGCTTGTCCTATGTACAACACAAAGTTAAAACCTTAGATCCTTTGCAGTAAAAATGACTGCACAGAATTAGTCCAATTCATATCCATTACTCCAAGCAAATTAGTTCAGATCACAGATGACCATATAAATGTTTAGTAAACAATCCCATCACAGGAACTGCAGCAAAAACTGGCCATTGTTTAAGAAAAAGCCAACCCCATTTGACTGTGTTTTCTATGTAATAATAAGATTAAGAAATTTTAATGATCTACACTAGGAAGGGCTCACATTTCTGTAACTGCATCATCAAAGTGAAATAATATAGTTTTAACTCCTTTGTGACACTTCTTCTGACAGTCTAGGTGTCTTTTATTCTACATGACTACATGACCTTGGGTTCATAAGCAAACAAACTCCCTGCCTATGCAGATAATAATGAGCAAACCTCTTTTTTCCAACAACTTCTGCAGGCCTATCTAGGATGGTAAAATCATCATTATGGTGAACACCACCTGCATCATGATGTTCTAACTATTTGGTTAGAGAGCAAAGGGGCATGAGCATAAGTTTATGTAGGGTACTTATGAGGTACATATGTGTCACATACTTAACACATAAGAGACTAAAAAGAATGGACACTTTTAAAGTCAACTGTTTCTTTTGATTTATTGAACTGTTACTAGGGCATGCTGCTTGTAGCACAGCTGATTGGGGACAATAAGGAAAGAGGTATTTCCCACAGAGATAACATGACCTTAAAAATTTCCATCCCAACTCTGCTCTTCCTCATTCATCCTCTCATGATGGTCTTAGGCCCTCATCATCATTATTCAGAGTTTGGGCAGGAAAAGTATTTGATGAGAAATGAAACACAGTGGAAGCAGAAAGAGCTTGTCAAAAAGGCAGATCACAAGACTAGGATTCAGGAAGGAAAAAAAACACTGAACAGTCTGAGAAACAGTTGTAATTCTATGGCTCAGCTGTAATAAATGAAAGAATAATCTGAGGCATAACCTGGACACTATTGCATGAAAAATAAAAATACATAGGCCCTGAGAGCTGTATATAAAAGCAGACCATCCAAAATTCAGCAGTCTTTTTTTTTCTTTTCTTTTTTTTTTTTTTTTTTTTTTTTTTTTTAATAGAAGAAGTCATAATTAATGGTAGGAATGTAAATTTTTTTTTTGTTTTATTTTTTCTGTTTTTTTCTTTTTTGTTTGAGTTATTCTTGTTCTTATTTAGATTAAATAGCACAATTATACCTTTATTTCACAGTCAGAGTACGTGCCTCCTGTAAGGACTCGCCTATAAACTTGCCTTGTCTGAAGTAGCTGAATTTGTACAGTTCTTTGTTAAACTCATCTCAGCATACTTGCATTAGAGAAGTGTTGCACAGCTTACTTTAGACTTTTAAACAACCGTAGTTAAGCAATACAAAAATTGAGTGCATATTCCCAAATGTGTTTAATAATAAGAAACTGTGAGGTTATTATTTTTAAAAGACTGGAACTATCGCAGCTTGACATTCAAAAATTATTTTGTCATTAGACTACTTAAAAATCCACATCCACACTAGATTACCTATTACATAAAATGAACTTTATGTACGGATACTTATGTAAAATAATACCTTTTGAAAGAGAAAGCAATTTTTGACATAATTAGAAATGTAGAAGAACCCAGAAAGCATATTTTCAAATTCTGATCTCACTAAATTCAGTGGTAAAATTATCATAGTTTGTATGTATAAAAACATACAGACATAAATATCACTTTACAAGCAAAGAAGCTTCTAGGTTTTGTTTAACACAGCATTACTGAGGCTTTTAAAACCCATAGAAAGGAAACCTATTCAGAATTTAAAAGATGGAGGGATGACCTTTCCCTCCCCCTGCCTTCTTTCTTTTGAAGTAACTAATGGAAATTGAAACAGTGAATTACCCTGTGAAAATACAATCTTGATGAGTGAAAACAAGTTTCCTTCCCTCACCTCCTCCCAAGAGAATAAATATCACCAGAAATGTTTACAAAGGAAGATTGTCACAGAAGATAATATTATTCCTTTAAAGAAGAAAAAAACCCCAAACTGACATAACTACACATTTGCTCCAAAACCAGTGACAGGAATTGAAATTCTCCTGAGGGTCCCCAATCCCAAACTCTCCCTGCTAAGGCTCACTTGAGTAGTCTTCATTCCTGCAAAACAGACAGAATTGGTAGGCTTCCCCACTGCAACAGAGATGGCTGTTTTCTTAAGCACAGTCAGTCATAAAGACAAAGTAATGGAACCTGCATACCCCGATTATCAGTCCTGTACTTTAAGTACAAGACATCTATCCTAAGCTTTATAACATATTTATTCTGATAGGGGTATAAAGGGATTGCCAAAGTAGCCACTTTAGGAGCAATTTGACTGTTCTTTCTCTATTCTTCTGTAAAAAAAGAGTGTTTTGAAAAAAAATTGTGGATTATCATTTGAAGTTCTAGTTGAGCTGATAAGTGAAGCCAAAAGAAATAGTAAGATAATTGAGGAGAAAGGGTATTTTAAACCAACAATAATAATTTTTTGTTATTATTTTAACACACTTTTTATTTTTAAGCTGTTAATCAGTGCACATGATAGTCTGTCCAAGATTAGATTGATTTCCATTGATGAGAAATGATGTAGGTAGACCCCACTTACTCAAAAAAAAAAAACTGTGTTGCTCAAATCTGTTAAGATCTTTAACTTAACTATATAGCAAAATGTAGTTTTTTTGAGTAGTAGCAAAGATTATTCTTTCTTAAAGAAAAGCTATTTACCATAACATATCCAAGTACTTTTTAAAGCCATAAATAGTAACTGGAAACAGGTTCTTAGTGCCCTGTGTTTCAGCAATGTGTTCTAATGTATAGAAACACTATTGACATAAATTTAGGTGATGAGAAAACATAATAGCTATTGATTACATTTTAAAAAAAACACCCTGATTTTTGTCTTTCTATCACTTGTAGTAAAAATAAGCCTTTTTTACTGATTTTCTTATGCACACAGAACTAAACTGACTTCAAGTCAGCACTAAAAGACTCATAGTTGTTAGGAAAAACAATGTTCCTGTGGAGTTGTTATAGTCCCTATTACCTCCAATAATTGCAGAGTCACTTCTGATTGCATTAGCTAAGGGCTCTCCCTCATCTATTGGTCCAGAATGATCTGCAGCAGAAAAAAAAAAAAAAAAAAAAAAAAAGGAAAGTGACAAAAAAAAAGAAGAAGGGGTTTTAAAAAAATATCACATAGTCACAGCCTCATGTACAATATGGTACATTGGCAGTAATGTGGGTCTGTAAGCATGCAAAGAAAAAAAAATGATGTAGATGATATCTTACAAAGATAAAAATGTA